>JACGAQ010001906.1:0-49603 GCA_014119065.1 Orius insidiosus
GAAAACATCAGAAAATCGAATTTTCATACTCAGATAACTCGACAAACTGAAGATCCGAAATACAAACATCCACCGAAGCGTCAACAATTTAATATTTTCGAGAGACAGAGAGAAAACGCCACCCTTCCAAACCCGACCCCTAAAAAAGGCTTTATTTGAGATGGATAGCCTATTTCGAGGACAGATGTTCCAAGAAATAGAACCGGGCTTAAAATAAACAGTGAGGATTCGCATATATCAACGTTTTAGTTTTCCACGTTTCCCTCTCCGAAACTCGTATGTCCTTTTCAAAGGCCATTTGTACGTTTGGTCAGCACACATCCATCTCGACGGATTAGCTTCACGGAGTAGATGTCGAGCGAAACGATTGAAGTTCCCGACGGGATGGAGTGCAAGCCCATTTTAGAATTCAGACGCTTTGCCGCCATTAAAGCAAGGTAAAGCGTAGGTATTCTAAAACAGGCCCACATTAATGGCTCCTCTTCTATTTGAAGTACCTAAACCAATTACAAAACACTTTCTTTAACAATAAAATAATCATTACAACAATTAGATAAATATTTTCACACAATATTTGTTAGCACAGTTTACATACAGTAATTTTATACAAGTGTGTTTAACATGCTATAATAAGGTAATGGAGACCCCCTTGTATAACTACGTTTGCATAATATCATCCCGCTTTAAAGGAACTTGTCCAGCTTACATGTTAATTAAAACTTTTTCAAAAAAAAAAAACAGTAATATTGGTTTGCTTATTCGTTTTTCTCCTTGAAAATATCCAATATCCGTGTATAGTGGCGCAGTGATACTATTTCAAACAGCTGCAGATAGTTGAAGAGATTCGGAGAGAAATAGGGCGTAATTTGAAATAGAAGATCTTAAAGTTTAAAAAAAAAGTCGTAATTAAACATAAAATGTAAGATATAAAAAAGATTTATCGATTATTTAATTAAAATGTCCCCTAATGGAACCGGAGAGGAATTATCTTTTGTTGAGCTTCCGACAAAGAGATCGCGTTCGACGGATAAGGGATCCCCGGGATTGGACAACCCTCGGAGGATCGTCCGTTCCGTGTAGTCCTATTGTTCGAATATTGCGGCGGCGGGTGGAATGGCCGAGAGGGGAGGGTCGGTTATTTACCTTTATAATTAGAAGGGAGATCGGTTCAACGGTAACCTCCCTGATAAGAAAGTTACAAAAACATCCAGAAAGTCAATTATAAAACATATTTAATTTACATTTTGGCCAACATGACAAAATGTTGTTTCAAAGGCTCTAAGGTTGGGGATTAAAGGGTATTCAAAAAGATCAAACTTGATAGGTAAGGTGGAGGATTTCCATTTTCCGAGATAAAAAAAAAGGTGACAAATTTCACTTTCCCTATCAATTTTCAAAATTCAAATCGGATCAATTTTTATTGCTCTGGGAGAGCAGAAAATTTCTGATCTATCAAGTTTGATCCTTTCTTTCATTTTATAAGTTCACCTTAGCGTTTTTAAAAATAAGAAAATAAAGAAACCTTATGTAAAACTCTGCAGATCCAAATAAATTTTATTTCTGTAAAAAATTTGATTTTTTTTTCTTTATAAAAACCTTTTTAGCTTCACATCAAATTATTATTTACTCGTTTATTCGAGCGGTAATAGCCGATTATGGAAGATGACAGGCTCGTACGAAGCTTGACCCTTCTAAAAAGGATTGGAAGAGGAGGATGTCGAGTGGCATTTGGAACTCGGCCCAAAAAAAAAAAAAAAAAAAACCTGTCATATTTTTCCCTCTTCGTCGTCTTATCTAAAAACCTGTTATTGTCCGCTTATTTTTGATTCATTATGATTCATCGACACCAGAGAAAATCGATTGATGACCGAGAGAGAAAATATAATTTTTTTTCTTACGATTTTCGTGGGGGTGGAAAAGGCTTTTCCCATTAGGACGGAAAGCGGACATTAATATGATCACTGCTTTTGAGTTATGACGTTGTCAAGTACAGCCTTCCCTGAAACTAAGGTGGAAACCTCCCCGGCCTTTCCTCCCTTCCAGCCTCCACTCTTTAACGCTGATTGTATCAAATTTGAATTTATATTACAGCCCCTCCCCTCACATTTATAAAACCAACCGCTTCCACCTATCCTGAAAATTCTAAAATGAATAATAAAGAGAATTTTTTTTTCTCTCAGATTTAATAATACAAAAAAAACAGCCATTTAATCAACATTAATTGAAATGACAATCTGAAATATTAGTTTTATTATAAAACAAAAAAAATTTCTCTTACTCTAATAGTCTAAATAATCTACCGTTCACCATTTTGACTATTGATGACGTCAATAATCACTTTTTTTTGTAATTGAGACCACAAGTAAACATTCACAGCTTAACCGCTCCCACTCAAATCGTTCAATTATAAACTATTTTCCAATAGAAAGGCTTTCTGGCGTTTAAACGCTTTCGAGCACGCCTAATGGATTTCCATTAAACATAATAACGGCGCCGGAAGAGTTTACGAGTAGGTAAATTGTCAGGGCCTTGAACGTTCCACGACTAACCGATATAGAGGTAGAAATTCCTTAAAATACACCGCCGGGAAAAGGGTGGCAGATTTCGTCTCGATTAATTTGTAAATCGTAAGGATTTTCAGAGGATCCCGAACGCCACCGGGGCGACAACAATGCTAAATTGAATCCACGAAACCGCAAATCGGTTTTCCGCCTTCTCAATCCCCCACCCCTCTCTCTTTAACGTCTCTTATCCGGCATCCTCTTCACCGCATGATCCACACTCGGAATTTCGTCGGGGAAAACAAATTACAGAGGATAACGAAGTAATGAGGAGGCGGATTGAACTGATAGGCTTTCGAAAGTCAAATATTTTTTAAGATTTTAAATCCTCTAGGTGAGCTTCCCATATTGTGTTTCACCTGAAGATCAATATGTAAGCTACATATTCGCTCGAAGAAAGATTTTAACCGACTGGACAGAATTTAGGCCCGAGTCACCCCGTTTGCATATAAATAACATGTTTTCATACAATCTACCCTCTCTTCGGCTTGTACGAGCAGAACCCGGCCGTCGTTAGTATTCCCTCCCTCTAGCATTACGATCTCAATAGCGGAGTGCAACAGCCGGATCCCCATCGGCGACATAAAACGTGCTATTTTACATTTTACCTGGACAGACATTTTTTTTAGTTATTCCAAGCACAGAAGTCATATTGAAATGTTCTATTTTTAGTGTCCGAACGGTTTTTTATTTAATTTGTTCGATAAGTCCATTTCCAGGGGTGACTGCTTCTTAAGGTAGCTGGACTGTAAAAAGGCAATATCCTATCCCTATCGGGCGTCTCAAGTCACGTCGCCTTTTCCCTTCTATTATTGTTTATTTTTACACTCCCAGACTCGGGAATGCTTGTCCAAGGGTGAATTGGACTCGTTGAAACAAAAAGTTTAAATAAAAAACGAGCCTAAATAAATAAAAAATCTTGGAAGGGATTCCAGGGTTTTTGTGAGAAAAATGATTTATTTTTTAAAAAAATATAAAGGCTTATCCTAAAATAAAACGTTTTTCGTGCCCACTTAAGGCACTCTTAGAATATTTCCCTTGTTGAAAACATTCTCCGAGTCATTTTGGCACGAATCTATTGTCCGAGAGTCAATAATCGACGGAAACCGGTTCGATTCAGACGGTAGAAAAAAGAAAAAGGAGGTTTTTCACCATTCGTTATAAATGAACCGGTCAAAGAGGCTCGTTCGAGAAGAGGGCCTCTAATAAAGTGACATCTTTATAAATGACCTGTATCAATTCCGCCATCAATCCACGTCTTCCGTTAAAAGGTGGAGGCCCGCGATAGATGATGCGAAAGATCGTTCCAAAAAAAACCTTAAAATACGTCTTCCCAATTTTCATGATGTGTCGAATCCGAAAAAATGCCTTAAGGCTAAAGTGGACAGTGAAGGTTAGGGTGACTATGTGATTTGATTGGCGGGGAGGAATTCCGCGTTCAACCCTATCGCTTTCAAAAACGATTGCATTTTAATTTTAAAAATTGATTGCTTCATATTTGGAGAAACCCTTTTTGTAGCTTTAGTCGCAGAAATCCTTCTGAGTAATAATCAACAAAAATTGATCATATTTTGCATGTGGGGGAAAAAAATCATGAAAAAAGCCGTTTATTCCGCTTTCCCAGAACAAATAAAAATCCTATCATTTTTGAGAGCGCCGGAACAGCATACTGTCTTCATCATTCAGAGAGAACCTCCAAATCCTAACCACCACCTTAGTCGAGATTTTTTTAAAAGTTAAATAAGTAATGTTTATTTTAAATTATAAATTAATCCTTAAACAGAAGCCGTTATTGTAGTGGCAACACTAAAACCTAATTAGAGTTTGAACTTTAAAGTGGTCAATAAAATAGACGATCTTAAACTCCAAGTTTTGAATTTATATTGTAGCTAATAACTAATTTTAATCAGAATTGCTTGTTTTTTGCATCAAGGATAATGGCGTGTGCTAGAAAAAAAATTCAGGAAAAAAATTCTAATTGACGCTGCATCGCATATGAAAAATTTAGTGGTTTGAGCGTTTGAGAGAGGTCCTGGGTTCGAGCCTTAATATGTGGATTTTTTTTTTTTTCTCCTTTTGAATTCAGCTAAAAGGGTCTTCGACGATAAAGAATGAGCCAATGATTTAAACCACTGACCCAAGAAGTCATAAAAAAAGATATTTTAAAAATGGGATATGATATTAACCTAAAAAAAATACATTTTCGTTTTGATATTAATCTTTTTTCTTTTTTGTTCACGAGCTGACCCATGTAGCTTTCTTTCTCTGCCACCTGTTTCAGTGACAAGGACTTAAAGGAGCGAAAAAGAAAGGAAGGGACGGAGGGAAAAAAATCTTATACGTGACCTACACGGAGACAAAGTAGCTTTTTGTGTTCTAATACTCCTTTGATATTAGATATTCCATTTGTTCATAGTTTAATCCGAACAAAAAGTGTTTTTTGAAAATTGAAAAAAAGGTATAATATCAATAAAAAATATTAAAAAAAAATAAGAGAAGTGGTATTATATTTTAAAGAGGTTCGAAAAGTATAAGAGCATTCCGAACTTGGGTATTAGCCTGAGTGGTTTTCCAACAATACACAAAACAACTATAAATCAATACTCTCTCCCTGTGTGCCCCTCCACATCTGGGCCACGATTTATATCCCCAAGATCTTTTGTGGTTTTGGAAAGGACTCCGACGACGACAAATTCATAAATTATATTTTTGAAATGATAAAAAGAGAGAGAAAAAAAATACGCAAGAAAAAAAACTATTTCGGTTCTTATTAACTTATGAAAAGATTTGATCTTCCAGCACCTGTTTAATCCCAGTTATAGAAGCTCCCCTTTCCAACCCTTTTTCCTCGAGAGCCAACATTCTCACTGTTTGAAATTGCCTTACAAGAATTTCCAACTTTCTCGTTCGGATTTTAAGTTAATCTCGTTCTTCCCCATTCGCCTTTCTGAATACTAATGTTACTATTAGTTGAATAAATACTGCTTTAACTAAAATGAGTTATTTTTATGTTTTCTCTGGTAAGAGGTTGTCAAAAAAACGACTAAGTTTTAGATTGTAATCTAAGCTGTCAGTGTTAAACTGGTCAAGTTGGGAGGTTGAGAATTTCGCAGTTGGACACTTGCCATCAAGTGTTGCTCGACGTCCTTTTGTCTAATGGCGAGATGAGAGAAGCCTTCTATTTCACCCCCTACTCCTTTCTAACCTATTATAACTTCTCGCCAACTGTACAAACGGCGGAATATAATTTATGCTGAAAATTTTTCTCCCTTTCCCCGTTCAACAATGGAAAATTTTACATCACGTGTCATAACTCCGTGACACGAAATTTTAAGCAGGGAAAAACCGCGGACGTAGGTGGACAGCGTATGAATAGGAAGGGCTTGTATTAAACCATTAAGAGGCCAGATCACGTCCCTTCAGATAGTCCCCGGTTTTTTTATTTTTTTTTATTCGCCGAATAGAATTACAATAAATATAAAATACGAGCGTCTTCCCTTTATTTTCTCTTAGGCCCTCTTATTACCTTGCAGAATCTCTCTATATAATATTATAATCCGCTCTTTTCAGATATTTAACCTTTTTTTTGACGTCTATTTTTACCAAAAAGGTTCACATTAAGAGTTTCCTTTGATCCTTCCCCCCCCCCCCCCTTATCCTTCGGACTCCTTTTCAGATTTTTGACCAGATTCATCTCAGGCCGATTCGTAGAAAACTTTTCAACATCGTTTCAATTTTATTTTTTTTTTTTGTGACGAGACACGAATAAAAGAGGCTTTTAGATAATTTTTGACTAAAGAAGAGAGCGAAAAAAAAGACCTTTTTAATTATTTTGATTATTATAATTTTTCCTTTTAATCTTTCTGAAACGCTTTTATGAAAACTAAACAAAAGATTTTTTTTTCTCACTCTTTTAGTCGTTTTAAAATTGCAATATAATTTAATGTTAATATTATAAAATAGCAAATGAAGGAGAGGGAATGAAAAAACGGATGTTCCACGACCGGTTTCGGACCCTGTAGACCTCATCAGGTAGAATACTCTATTATTTTTTATGCGCTCATCTATTTAGCTAGACCCTTACTACACAAAAAAATTTGTAAAAATTTCCAACATTTTGCAAAAAAAAAAAAAAAAAAAAAGACTTCGAAGCAATATGGCGAAACCTCCATCTTAGAACTCCCTTCTTCCCTTGTCAAAAACTTGAATTTTCACGAATAAAAAGAGAATGAAATATTTACAAAATAAAACCCTAACAATTTAAAGAATTTCAGTTATATAAATAGGCATAAATGGTAAGGAGATGCTTACCTAAGGAGTCTCTCGGGGCTGGTTTCAGATAGAGATAACAAAGATGTTACATTAATAATTTACAACGGTCGCTAACGCTACGGAGGGTGAAGGCGGGCGAAAACGCGGGCGTGGGATGACGGTGAAGAGGGGTAGGGGAAGGCTTGAAATGAAATTAAATTCAGATTTCATGAGATTATAATCTAATCCCCCTGGCCATTTAATCCGAACATTATCTCAATTAACAGAACGTCGTGCTCTTTGTAACAAAATATTATTTAAATAACGTGAAATCACTACGACTCTTAATATACTTAAAGCTCTTGCCATCATTTTGGGGCTACAACCCGAAAATAAGGGTTCAAGTCCCACTCATAATAATATTATGTATATAATAATTATTTTACATTTTTAATTTTTTTGGCGTCTTATATTCCGAAAGGGTTGATTTTATTATCAAACAATTAATCAATGACTGTGATAACGGGTATCTCACGACGCGTTTCGGTTAAAAAGCCTCGTCAGGAGAGCTATTCTCTCTATCACAATCATTTCTATTTTTCACTGTGAACCTATCTCCGAGAGATTTAGTGGATACAGCGGGAAGCCGGAAACAAACCGTCTCCCTAAAGCTCACCGCCGCCACCGTTCTCCAAGAGATAGAGCCACTCACCACCTCAGTCATTTCTTCCTCTATTATTGGTTAATTGTTTGATAATAAAATAATTATTTTTTGATACTATATAATATTGTTTATAATTCGAGGGAATGGTTACCATGGGAATGGATAGACAAATGATCAAAATATTAGTGCACTAGTGGAAAAGAAGCTATTACGTTTCATGGAGGCTTTATGCTAAGAGGCTTATTGAAAATCCTTTAAGGAGCTCGAAAATATATTTTTATATTATTAAAGTTAATTTTAGATTATTTAAAATTAAATTTAAATCTTACATAATCTCAAGATTTATAATGAAAAAAATTTAGGCTGAAATATCAATAAAAATAAGTTTAAAATTTAAGTTTGAGATTTGATTTTGTGAAAAAGCAAGGGATAAATGGGAAAAGGATTTCCACCCTCTCGGTTTTCGGGTCGGTTATTTTCACGAATCGCGGGAGGATGAGTCTGAGTCCTCGGCAATTTTAATCAAGGTTATAGCCCCCCAAGTTCCTCCCCTTCTACCATCCCGAGTACAAATTATGTTAAAACAGTCCGGAGCTGAAGATATAATGAAAGTTCATGAGAATGCCTTAAGCCCCTCCTCGCCTCTTACTCTTCTCCCGAGCCCAGACATTCCATATTGAAGTGCTTCTACATCCACCTCCCTTGTCCTACTCTAGATTCCCGTCAGCCACCCCTCCCACCGCAAACCCTTCATCCACGTCCTAATATACTACCAACCTACAATATTTATACCCCGACCTTTTTCCCGCAAAACAATGGCCAACTTTTATTTTTCAGTTTGGCCCACATCACTTCTTGAACCCAGACTCTTTTAGAAAATCCGTTTTTCTCGCCAAAAATATCGATGACAGAACTTCCTCCCTGTGATAAAACCCGGGAAGTCAGGAAAGATTGGAATTTTCTAAAATATACATGCTGAGTCCAGTATTTACAATATAACGAGGGAATCGTTCGCATTAAATTCGTCGGACGAGGGGTAGGGTGGGGGTAAAGCTCGTTTCCGCTTTTCCGCCATATATCTTTCTACCCCCGGAACTGGGTTACTCATCCAGTCCTGATACCGGTTGAAATGCTGCACCTCGTAAACATGATTTATATTTTTATTTGGAAAATTAAAAAAAAAGTCACGCTATGATAGCACGAACTTTTTTAATTTTTAAAATTTTTTAAATGGTTCCTTATCTACAGCCTAAAAGTGGAAAATAAAGCGAAGATTTAAAGATTTTTCATTAGGGCACGACTAGTTCCTGCAAGAGAGGAGATAAAAAAAGTGAGCTTTTCCATCCAGACATCAACAAAATTAAAGCATCAATTGGATCAGACCCAAATTGACCAAAAAGGGTTCCCTCTCAACCCTGTCCGGGCTCATCCCCTTTTTGTGGGTTAACCGAAGCACAAGCAAAAGGGGAGACAAAAGCATGGGTTCTGGGAAGAATCTAGAGGACTTAGGCAACCAAAGAAAACTCAAGGACCCTTTCCATTGAGGGTTTTAAAATAACCTTCTTCTGAGCAGAACCTTAGACTGCTTGTGCGTGATAGGCCATTTGTCAAAGATCACCAATCAACATATCAAGGAGGTAAGGTTCGGTGAAGACTCAATGTTGAGTGCGCTATTGTGCGAGTGCGAAGCACTTTCGAGGAAGAAGATTTTTCTGGGCAAACCCTCCTTATTTTGGCATGCCTATGCAGACTAATGGCATTTATGAGAACCCTGCTAGTCTCCAGAAATCAAAGCAGGTAGCACAACAGATCCGAAAAAAACCCATTTGATCATTCCAACGGAGTAATAAAATTCATCAAATTTAGGGCATACGGAGTTTGAAATGGTATGAATTTTGGGGTGATCACAAAGGTTCCTTTAATTTTTCGAGCAGAATCCACCATAAAATCCCTTTAAGAACTTAATTAAAAATGTACCAAACGTTAGGAAATCTTCTTGAGTGAATCTTGAATTGTGAATAAATGATTCGGGCAAAATAAGTGCCCTGTTTTATAAAACACTTTTGACTTTTTAATAAACACGAGGGTAAAGCTTGGTCCGGGCTAAGTCTTATTCCTAAGATTTAAGTAATGGATCCCGTTAAGGAATTACACCTTTAATTAGACCCCTTGGGCGGAGCCGTGTAATTAAGATGGTTATCCGAAAAATAACCCTTTTGGGGTCTTTAGCCTTAAAGAAGCAATCAGAATTCTAGAGTCTCCTCTGAGTTTCGTGTCACGATTTTCGTGTTTCTAAATTTATTTTTCTCGAATATATTGCATGACTATTTGGTCGGAGGGTATGCCTGAAAATATATAATAAATATAGGCTTTACAGGTGGTTTTTTTTCTTATCTTCTTGTTTTAAAAACGTCTTTGTACTCGCAATTTGAACAAAGACAACAAAGGAGCGACCTTCTTCCCGGTTTAGAAGAACAATAGAACGTCCAACGAACCTCCCTCTTCCCAGTTTGATACCCCCCTCCGATCTTACTTCTTCATTTATAAATAGACACGGAGGCGACTTCCTTTGACCATTTTTCCTCCCCCTCAGAGACCCTTTTATCCTTTTTTTTTCCCTTCACCCTGACACCCATTGTTTTTCAACAAGTACGACGCCTTTGGTTTATAACCGAAACAGAAGGAGCTAGAAAAAAAAAGCCTTTTGTATAAAATTAATTATCAATGTCAAAAGGTTTTTTGTAGTCCAAACCACACTAGGGTGAAAAAAATGGCTTTTTCAAGACTTTTCTGTGACTATTTAAATATCCTGGTGGAGGAAAGGGACATTCTTTCCCTAGGAAAGGTACAGCATTTGTGCATTAGAGAGTCGCATAGCCTAACTTCGTTTATAAAATCGAAAGGAAAGTTTTGTATGTTCAACAAAAAAAAAGGAAATTCCTTTTAGTAATTTTAGTCCAACGTTCTAAATTAAAGATGGAGCTGAGGCCATAAATTAGGAAAAGCGGCTTCAGGGTAAAATATCGCGTTTTAATTGGATGCTCATTCTGAGGGCGGGAATGACCTGCAATTTATCTTTCAAGATTGTCGTTTACGATTTTCCTTTTTTTTATATCCCTCCCACGAATAATTATTGAACAAGTTCCGCCATGTGAGAGTGCATATATTGGCGTCGTCGAAGGGTAGAAAACGTCCCTTGAGACACGCCGGTGGGGGCCCTGAGGGAAATCGGCGATAAATTAGAAGGATAAACGGCTTCGAGACCCGCCAGGAAATGCCCCACGGGAGTTTTATATTCCTAACAAACTTTTACAAGTAAAAGAATCTAAAGGGGGCGCCTTTATTTCTAAACAAATTTCCTTTCTTCCTTTCTCAAGTGATAAAATTTTTATTTTATAATTAAACCTCAATTCTGAACAACTTTTTATTACTTTAGGTGTTAAAATCCTGAATAGTTGCGATAATTTAGTTATTTTTTAGCTTTAGTAGATCTCCTTTGATGATTGTATCGACTGAAGGCTCTTAAAAACTTGGGTGTTTCTTGAAAGTCACCTTTACTTAACTTACTATGCTTAACTTTGAGCTAGAAAGTTCTTTCATCTCTAGGTTTTCGAAACCCTCCAAAGGTAACCTTGTTTGGTCTAAAAAGGGAAATTTTGGATCTTTCGTAGGGAAAAAAAATTGTTCTAGTGATTTGGCCAACATATCTAACTCAAAAACTTAATGTAGGGGTTCTGAGCTTGACTTTTCGGTTTTCTCCCGAAATCTACCTTTAATAAACTAATTTTAGGGAGTGAATCAAACGCTTGAAAGTTTCTTTGTTTAGAATTTCAAGTAACAAAAGCATTTCAAACTTGTCCAAGATGTCGTATGTACGAGTAATTTTAAGCGTTCAAAAACATGGAGTTTCTCAACTTTTAAGTCTCACGAAAAGAGCCAGTTCATTTTATTATTCACGCAAACGACTGGACCTCGGGAGAGAAGTTGATGTCATTTGTTTTCGGGAAGCGGAATGGCAGTAGGAAAGAGAGGGGGGACGTGTCTGTGAAAAGGACTTCTTTTTTTATTACTTGCGGGCCTCTGCTCCCTTTTTAAACCGACCGAGTGACGGATGGATCGCCCGACTAATTCACAGCGGTTTTCACATAGTTCCTACCAGACACCATCTCCCGATGTTTATAAGCCCCTTTTTTTAATTAGTGGCTTCCGAAGAGTTATACGAAACAGTGAAGCATTAAAAAGAACTCAATTTTTATTTTTAAAATTGAGTTCATTTTTTACGTTTTTGGCGTTTTAGGTTTTTTAAAAATCTTTTTATAGGATAACACATTCTGAGTTCGGTTATCGATTTTCTAAGCCGCTTTTCAGGTCGTAATATGTACCGATTTTGAATACACGATGTGGAAACGACCGAGCAAGGGCGTAAAGGTTTTATCCTACCTAAAATATATCTTGCAAATCGGAAAGATTTTTAGATATTTTCACAAAACTACTCATCTTTTCTAAATTTTACTAAAATCAAAAATTCAGAGACAAAAGGAACTTAAAAATATCGTAGTCTAGTCTGGCTGATTTGACCCGGAAAATGGCCCTTTCTGAAAACCGAGGAATCCTTTCCTTCTGCGAAAGTTAAAATTGAAAAGCCTGAAAATCCTTTTATTCGCCACAATGTCCATTTAATTTGATTCTACTGTTATGGGAAAATTAAATAATTAAATTTTTTTCTCGTTCTTATATTTTTAGTGGAACGTATTACTAGGGCAATTACTGATGAATATTCATGGATAATTTAAATTCAAAAGGGTCGGTATTCCCGCACCTGTAGTGCGGGGAAGGGACCTCCTGAGAAGAGCCCACGATTTCGCCCCTTTGGGAGAAAGTTAAACGAAGATTCAGATGCGGAATCGTAACGGCGATAATCTCCGTTCAAAACTTTCTTCGGACAAACAACTTCCTTCGAAGTAATCTGACGAAAAAAAAGAAAACGACCTTTTTTATAATTTTAATTCTTCACACTTTAAAAAAAAAACGTTCTTATCCTCTTTTTTAACACCCTGCTTTTAAATTAAAGACATAAAAAATGGGAGAGGGGCCTAGGTTAAAGGGAAGGTTGTAAATCTGCCCCGCGGGACAGGAACTTTACTCTGTTTATCATTGGTCGCGAGGGTACAACTTGTGTATATTTTTAATCCATTAACTCCCTTTCGCCTCTCCCCACCCTCAGGGTTTGGCACTGGTTCCTCGTAATTTACTGCTGTACTTAGCACGGCCAAGTTTTCGGCCCTTCCACGACTCCGATAGTCAAGTTTTTATCACAGTTTTTTACCCCCCAACATCCCAACCTCGTTTAAATTTTCTTTGTAATCACAGCGAAAATCTTTTTTTCCTGAGGATTAATTTTATTTATTTCGGATTTACGGAAGTTGTAAATGTGCTTAAAAACCCAAAACTTTTATAGGGGCATTCTCAAAATTGTAAAAAATAGACTTTATAATAGATTTGGCAAAGGAGTGATGTGAGAGCTATCGTCCAAAATAAAGGAACATTTAAAATTTTTAGTCGAAAACATCATTTGTGGTATTTGAGCCTCAATTTGAGATATTCGCCATATTGACACGACAAAGGAGCTTATAGCCTTCAGAAGACAAGAATCAGAGTTTTCACGGATCTTACTCCTTTCTATTGGAAAAAAAATCTACCAAAAGTACTTTAAAAGTATTTTAATACATTAACGTATCATTCAGAAAGAAAGTTTAGAATTTTTAGACATTTGATGATAATCCCCATTGGATAGTATTTTAAGCTAAATGTTCTGGTTGGCGAGGGTATGCATAGGTATTTCAATATGAGGATAATTTTACCGCATCAAGCGTGTGGTTTTTATCAATTAAATAGAAATCCAACTTTGTAGTCTATTGTTAAAAAAAATCGATTTTCATTAAAACAATATTTTGAATTAATTTTTTAATTAAACGGCTCTAAAAGCATGGAAAATCCCTTCCATCTCTTTTTTTTTTCCAATTCCGCCTCTTTATTCGCATCGCTTTTGCAGTTTCGCCTATTAGGTCGAAGCGTGTGAGTAGGACGGAAATGGTAGGTGCCTTCATTTCCTCCCCGTAATGACGTCATTGCTCACAGAATAGCCCCCCGGGATAGGCGTCCATGGAGTAGAGGAGGAGGAGGGCCTCTAATCGAACGGTCCGAATCGAAATTAATTGACGTCGACTTCCTTTTTGGATCACCCTTTTTTCTTCCCTGTCTATCGACAGAGTGGAGGGGGAAAAATGTTGTAACGACTTTTAAATTATAGTGGAACGTTTAAACTCAAATTAGATGAAAAAAACCGTTTTTTCGAGTGTAATTGTGAAAATCAGCGTACAATTAAAACGGGCCCTTATCCGAGGGGGACGTTACAATGGTACCTTTCCTTGAATAGCCGCTTAAGGAGGCAGTTAACCCCAAAACTTCTCTCTTCAACTTCTCACCGAGGAAAAAAAACCCCACTTTAGAAAATCCTTTCGAATATTGTTTAAAATGTTCTCTAGTTTTAAACCCTGTATCCCCAAAGCCTCGAATTAAATTAACGATTATTGCTGTTTTGAGTTTTAATTGACTTAAGGGGATTTCACCGCGCGAAAACGGAATTCAAAGGATTTACCCTCATTAATAATTTATCAATTCCAGCTTGCTACATAAGTTTTGAAAACAATTAGCGAGAGCTTCCATAGTGTCACTCATAATGAGAGGTCTGCTAATGACATTTAAGCCTTGACCTCCTAATTAATCGTCAAGAACGAGTTTGTTTTGGTCTTATTCTGGACACTAAGCTCCGAAAATTCCTTTTATTAAGATATTCGAGTTATCTGCTATGGCTTCTCAGAATTAAGAAGGAAGGTTTGAAAAAATTCTTAATTAAAACGTTGCATAAATGGCGTTTTTTTAAAAGATTTACACGGATGAAAAGGACTTAAGTTACACAATAAATTAGTCATGAGGCTTTACAAACCTTAGGGGAGTAGAAGTTGGACTTCAGCCAGAAACACAGACTTTACAACTGGCTAATGAACACCTACAGAATCTACGGTTGGAAACGTTGAAAGATGTATTCTATTGTTTCGGAGAGTTTTTGAAAAAGCGTCGAAGGGTTGATTCATGCCGTTAATACAGTAAATCACGGACTAATCTCAAAAGCAGGCTGTTTCCGGATAGGGTGAAAAGGGGTCGGGGGTTAAAAGCCCGGTTTTCCGGCCACAAAGGGAGCGAGGATCAAGAGGGAAGCGAAAACGTCAGCAGGTGAGATTTCCTCGTGTGGTTTTCCCCGGGTTATATCTTTTCGAAAATATGGACCTATGGGTGGGAAAAAATACGTTAATATTTCGTTCCGAAAGCGCCGCTCCCCTCCGCAAAAAGACAATAACGGTTTCCTCGGGTATCGGTTTTCGCCATTTCCGCTCGGTTATCGTTTTTATTTCTCGTCCTAAATCGTGATTCGTGAAGGAAAAGAGGGAGCGAGAATACGAAATATTCCCGCGAGTAGTTTTCACGGCGTCGCGCCACCGGGTCGCGCGGGGGCTCGGCTTAAGCCCCGGCTGAAATAATGAAATATTAAAGGCATAAACATGTCAGAAACGTCAGAGCTTGCGTTGACAGGTTGAATTATTCCGTCCCAAGTGATATTTCATTCAGAACTACCGGCCCTATCCCATGCGAAAGTACCTTCAACAGTTTAAATAAGTAATAAGGAACTAGCCTGGAATGAATTACCTTTTGTTACATAGGCTACTTACAAAAGAGAACTCACAATGGATTCCCGTATGGCTTACCTGAAACAAAAAATTAAAATTGTATAAATTGAATGCATAATAACTGCTATTTATACCATCTTCAGACAAACAAAGCCACTCATTGAAAAAAAAAAAAAAAAAGCCATTCATTTATGTCCTAGAAAAACGAACTCAAAAGGGTGGAAAAACAACTATAAAAATAATTAACTCCATCGACCGGCCTTTTTCTCAGATGCTAATAATAAAAAAAATACTTAATTACTTTAAAAATAATTACTTTAGTTTTACACGACAGGAGAGTCTTGCAGGTTTGCCTATCTTTCTAAAAGAAAAGTTTCTCATGTAGATATTTTAACTTCTTAAGAGACGTTATTGTGATACTCTCCATAACAAGGTCTTTAAAAAAGGGTCTTCGACACCTATAAAATGGCGGCGATATGTCGCTCAAAAGTCTAATTTTTTTGGAAAACTTCATGGACTCAATTTTCATCCGATTTTGACGTTTTCAGGATTTTCTTTTCGTTGTTGCTAGGAAAATGTGGAGAGATTTTTTCGTAATTTGGAAAAATTCCCACCTATAGCGGCTAGGCCCCAAAAGGGGACAAATAATAAAAATTAAAAAAAAGATTGATTCCTCTGTGGTCTTACCCTTCCTTTCTTTTTTATTATTGCTTTATCTTAGACGGGTACTTAATAAATAAACTAATACCTCCAATTACACAATTTATTCTTCTGAATAAATAATAAATAAACTGAAAAAATATATACAATAAAAAAATTAAAAAAATCCTAAGCCTTGCCTTGTTTAATTGGTGGGTCCGAAGTGATGCCGATGGTGATGCCGAAGTCGATACTGAAGAGATGCCAAAAAAGTAAAAAAGTCCAATCGAAGTCCGTATGTAGTTCTAAGGTCGTAGCCGTGAAGTCACAAGAAGGTGACGCAAAAGTCTCAAAGAGAAAAAAAGGTTCGATGGCAAAAGGACCGTTCACTCGGGCTGCCCAGATCAGAAGAGAGAAAAAAAAAGGAACACCTTTGCTTTCCCGTAGAGGGGGATATTCCATTTAAATTGGACTTTGTCCTTTCCTTTATATATCTTTTTTTTGTTTTATTATTTTAAATCGTTATAAAAATTCCCATGGAAGAATAAAAAAAAAGGAAAAAAAAAAATTCTGTAGCATAGGTTTTGGTAGCGACCATGTTGCGAACGTGACGGACCGACGACGTGGTAAGGCGAAGAATATGCGATGCTGGTGATGCGAAGCGAAGCGATGTGAAGATTGGCGATGAGACAAGGCGTTAGGCAGATTCTATACAATGCAAAGGGACGTTTAGGCAAAGGCTAGGCTGAATAGAAAATTTCCAGAAAGATAAAATAATTATTAACAAATTCACCTTATGAACAATTAGAAAATTAAATTAATGCCTTTTGAAATGAAGCCACGTATCTCTAAAAAAAAATATCTCAAAAAATTGTTATGACTTGATCTTACACAATGGAAAAAAAAAATTATACTGAATGAATGCCGAGAAAAAATAAGGAATGAGGATAAATAGGTTACAGGTAGGATTAGGAAGGTGAAGATTGCTTCTTGAGCTGCGTGAGATGTGCCTGAACAGTCACATCCGGATTGTCCACTGATCGCAGAAGATACGAGACACGATTGAATACCTTTATTACTTCAAAGGGACCAACAAACTTGTGGGCCAATGATGCTTGGATGTTTTTTGACTTACTAGATAAAATAAAATTCCTCTTAAAAACTATATCCCCGACCTTGGGGAGATTCGATGGATCATGGACTTTCTCATAAGTCCGTTTTCGTTCCTTGTAGGATTTCAACAAATTGGCATATGTATCCTGTAACAAATCTGACAGCTTGTCCTGAGAAAGGTGCTGAAGGCTATGTTCAATATTTAATTTCAGGATTAGTGGATGCTGCAAATCCCTTCCCAAAAAAGTCAAAGAAGGAGCGGATTTAGTAGTATCATTTTGTGCAGAATTGAGCGCAGATATGAATAAGAAAAGGTTTTCTTCCCATTTTTTTTGGTTATCATGATGATAGGCTCTTATGGCTTTTTTTAGGCCTGATATATATCTTTCCGCTAGGTTAGCCTGCGGGTAATGGGTGATGTTCGCAATATAGGTTATACCGAGATCAAACAAAAAATTCCGAAATGACGCCGATCTGAAACATGACTGTCTGTCAGTTATTAAATGCGTCGGAAGGCCATGTTGCGCAAAGATATGCTGCTTCAGAATACGTATTACCGATTCTGCTGTGGAAACTCGACATGGTATTGCAAATATAAATTTGGTGAACCCATCAACCGCTATCAGTATAAATTTATTGCCCGAGGACGAAGTAGGTAATGGTCCAACGAAATCTAAATATAGCCTTTCCAAGGGTCTAGACGGAGGAGTACTATGCAGAATAGTGGGATAGGGGTTGTTATTAGGCTTAATGCGAGCACAGATATCGCATTTGGCTACCTTTGACTTTATGTCTTTGTTCATGCCAGGGTAGGTAAAAAGATGTCGAATACGGCTTAGCGTTTTAGAAAATCCCAGGTGTGCACCATATGTGTTAGTATGGAAATATTGAAAAATGGCGGATTTTAGTACTTCTGGCACAAGAATTTCTTTAAATTCGTATTGTCTGAGGGTATGAAGTAAATTAGGTTTCTAATGGCTTTAACATTTGATTCTCTATCCGTTAATTGCTGATTTTTGGGTCGTCCGTATTGTTTTTAACTTTTTCAGGTTAATTAAGTGACTCTTCGGACGTTTTATTCTTTTATTTGACTAGTTTCGAGCCTATATTCAGCTCCTCATCAGACTAGAATTTGGTTTTTTTGATCACATTTTTCAAAACATTTTTTAGACAGGATTTATTTTTTCTCCCATTTTTCCTCTTTTTCTTCTTTTTCTTTTTCATTTTATGATTGAAAGCATTTCAATCATAAAATGAAAAAGAAAAAGAAGAAAAAGAGGAAAAATGGGAGAAAAAATAAATCCTGTCTAAAAAATGTTTTGAAAAATGTGATCTACAAAAAAACCAAATTCTAGTCTGATGAGGAGCTGAATATAGGCTCGAAACTAGTCAAATAAAAGAATAAAAACGTCCGAAGAGTCACTTAATTAACCTGAAAAAGTTAATTGCTGACTAATGTACGGATCTGCAAGTTGATGGTCAAGAAAATTATCAAAAAGCGAAGGAAGTTCTTTGAGGGGAGATGTAAAGCAGGTTATACTTTCATCAGGATTTTCCATATCATATGCTGAGGATTCTGCGCTAGAAAAGCGCGACAAATAGTCGGCAACAGAATTATTTTTCCCCTTTACATGGAAAACCTCGACTTTGAAAGAGTCTAGCTCGGATATCCAACGAATGGCCGGGTTAGAGATAATACGTGATCGATCTCCTCTCAGAAAACTTGCAAGCCCACTGCAGTCTGTAAACAATTTAAATGGATTGTGTGAAAGAAACTGCTTAAAGTGCCTAATGCTTAAAATCACTGAATATAATTCTTTCTTGTAGGTGGTATAGTTAAGTTCCGATTTACTGAGTTTTTTAGAATAAAAGGCCAAGGGACGAGTGCCACCATGCTCATCCTCTTGAGCAAGGAGACTTCCTACGGCATAACTGGATGCGTCAGTGAATAATAAAAACGGTTTAGAAAAACTAGGTATGGCCAGAATCGGCGGAGAAGTCAATAGACTTTTTAAAGACTCAAAAGCTGTCTGGCAAGATTGATCCCACACGAGACCGGAAGAGTTAGATTTTAAATTATGTAAAGGCGCAGCCACCTCGGAAAAGTTCGGAATAAAGCGAGCAAAAAAGGAGCAGACGCCTAAAAAGGAAAGAGTCTGTTTCAAGGTCGTGGGGACTGTTAATTCTTTGATCGCCATTACGCGGTCAGGATCGATTTGGACACTATTATGGGAAATTTGATGTCCTAAGTATCGTACAGTCGTTTGAAAAAATTTTGTCTTCTCCGGTTTTATGGTTAAACCGTTTTCACGCAATATTTGCAGCGTTTGGTGTACGTGGTTAACGTGTTCTTCTTCCGTTCGCGAATAAACTATCAGATCGTCTAGATAATTCCAAAGAAACTGGTATTTTACCTTGTAAAAAATTCTTTCTAGATATTCCGTCAATGATTGACTTCCCAAAGAAATGCCCATGGGGACTCTTTTAAATTGAAAGTGCCCAAAAGGTGTTTTAAAGCCAGTAAATTGCCTCGAGTCTGGATGTAAGGGCAATTGATGAAAAGATAAGGATAGATCAAAAATGGTAAAGAATTTGGCGTTGTGAAGATGATCGAAGACGTGCTGAATGTGTGGCAAAGGCCAAGCAGAAAAAATAATGTTTTGGTTAATTTTTTGGTAATTAACCACTAAACGTTTCATATTCGAATTCTTTTTTGGGACGAGAAACGCTGGAGAAGCCCATGGTGAATTGCATGGTTCCACAACATCTTGCGTTATGAGATCCGCAACGATGTCCCTCATCATCTGTAAATCTACAGGATTTAGGGGGTACGCGGCTTGATTGATTGGTGGTATATCTTTCATGTAGAGCTTTAAATAATAATCTTTGGCTTTTCCTAGTTTGTCTGTCAGGACATCAGGAAAAAGATCCAAAAATCTCCGTTTTAAATTTTCCCGTTGGTGGTCAACGTCATTAGCCGTAAAACCTAATTTATCGGAAATGGATAAATGCATAACTTCAAAGGAAGGTTGTAAAATTCCGCCGAAACAAGTGTTATCGTTGACCTCCATTAAGGGATAAGTTTTGAGGGGATTATTGGCGAAAGAGATAACTCGTGCGACTGGATCTAAAGTGAGGCCGGTCGTATTGAAAAAATTAAAACCCAAAATTAAAGGCACAGGCATCGATTCTAAAACGTAGAATTCTAAGTTCCAAGATAAATTGGCAAATTTTATTTTTAATTTCCCCGCACTAAGAAATTTCACAGTGTTATTCGTAATGGATACGACTGATTTTTCCGAATCTTTATTAAAGGATTTAGTAATCTTATTATCTAAAGAAAGTAAACATTCCCGAGAAATGACGTTTACCGTTGATCCCGAGTCTAAAAGCGCTGGGATTTTTTTATCGTAAATTTTCAAGTGGATATAAGGCAGCGAAGCGGTAAAACGGGTAGACAAAGATTCGGAGCGCGGGGTACTAATTAGTTTTTTGATTTGTTGTTAGAATTTGTCGAAGTTTGAGGGGTTTTTTCGCTATTTGGCCCTGTGATAGAGCTAAAGGCTTTTTGAATTTCCAAAAAATTGTTGCAAGTCTCCTGCAAGGCGGCAAGAGATTTGTCAAAGGGGACTTCCTTCTTAAACGTTCTATTTTTATTTCTATGGTAATTGGAATTGCTTGATTGGGATCTGTTGTTTCCCGATTGATGGCTTTTTTTGTTACCATAAAAATTGTTGGAGGAATTACCCTGATCATTTTTGTGACTGGAGTTCCCGGTTTTAGATTGTGAATTATTTCGATTTGAATTGTTAAATGGGTTATTGCGCCAATTATTCCGATTGGAATTATGATAAGAATCATTATTGTTATAGCCGGATGGATTATTTTTGTTAAAAGGTTTGTTTTTATTATAATTATATCGAGAACCTTGGCTAAACTGCTTCTTCTTTTGAAAATGAAAATTATTTTTTTGTGAATTATTCCGGAAAAATCGGGGATTAAAATTTGGAACAAACTCGTTATCATATCCGTCTTCAAATCTTTCGTGAATGTTTATTTCGACAGACTTTAATTTAGCAAAAAGTTGTTGATGAGTTTTTATCTCATGGACGTTGCCTATGAGTGGTAAATATTTCGGATTAACAGAGTTGAGCAAGTTCCTGCAATTCTCTGCCTCATCCATTTCATGAAATAATTTTAAAAGAGTAACCTGGGTTTCAATATATTCTCTTAAATCCTCATTACCCTGAGGATAAAATAAAAGTTGTGATTTGGCATGCGCTAATTGTCGAGGCGTTATACAATGAGTGATGAGAGAACGAGAAAACAATTCGAAACTTATGTTTTTATCGGTCATTGCGTTGTACAAGAAGTTGGCAGACGTAGTATTTGAAGTTGAATCGGCAATAATTGATAAAATTTTATGAAATTTATCATGTAAACGATGCGCGATAGGTGCCAATTGTAAAAGAAATTTAAAAATCGTGAAAGGCCGATATAAAACAAAAGAAGGCAATTTTTGCAATCGCTTAATTATTTGAGGGGATAAGGACTTATTATAAATCGTTTCGATTTTTTCTGATAGTCTCACCTTCTTTCATCTTTCATTTTTCCTGGCCATCCTACAGCTTCAGAAGCGGGATTAGATAGATAAATCGATTGAATGAAAGACGAAGTTGACGAAAGGACAATGAAATGAAACGAGAATGATGAACGTGCGCCGTTGACTGAGGTTATGTTATGAATGTACGATAACTCTGTTTTCTCAGTTCTAAAGTGCTCAGTTCAGTAAGTAGAGTTCTTTCTTTGAATAAATAAGAATGTCCGATACAGAAAGTGAAAGATCGTTTGTCGAAGTCGAGGTCGACATCCGAAATATGAATGTTAAGGATATAAAGAATGAACTTGGAAAGCGTGGCTTAAGCACGGCTGGAAATAAGAAAGCCTTAATCAAACGATTGTCGGAATTTGTGAATGATAAACGAAGTAAACCAAGTACATCAGCTCAAACTACAGAATTTGTACCAGAAAGTCGGAAGTTTGGCTTTGCGTTCTCTTTTAAAGACGTTGAAGAGACTCTCAGCAAATTCGACGGCGAGCCTGGAAGTGACATCACACGTTGGATACATGAATTTGAAGACACGGCAAATCTTTTCGAATGGAATAAATTACAAAGACTTATTTTTGCCAAGAGGCTCTTAGTTGGGACCGCCTTATCCTTCGTCCGAGGCGAACGAGGATTAAATGATTTTGACAACCTGAAAAAGTCCTTGATTGATGAATTTGGAACCACAATGTGTGCCGCAGAGATCCATCGTATGTTGGAAAACCGAAAGATGAAAGAAGGTGAGGATCCATACACTTATTTCATCGCCATGAAAGAAATTGCGTCCAAAACTGACATCGACGACATGTCCTTAATGACATATGTTTGCAAGGGCATATATGACCCCAACAAAATAATGCTATATGGGGCTAAGAATTTGACCGACTTCAAGGAACGATTGAAGGCTTTGAAACAACTCACGCATGATTCAAAATCTTCAAAACTATTCCACAAACCACCCAAGAAGAATGATGAAAGGAGCGACAAGAAGAATGAAGAACAAGCGAAGAATGGTCCACCGGTCGTCAAGTGTTGCTACAACTGTGGACAGAACGGCCATATTTCTTCCCAATGCCAGCGACCCAAAATAGCCAAAGGGAGTTGTTACGAATGTGGGTCTTCGCAACATCAAATTAGAAACTGCCCGAAGAAGTCGACGAATCGCAGCGGATCGACAAATTGCATCGGAGTAAGTGATATGCCTTTAATTAATTTTAATTTGAAAGTTAATGATTCATTCATTAATATTAAAGAGGCTTTGCTTGATTCAGGTAGCGCTGTTTCTTTAATTAAACAGAAATTTATTCCAATGAATGTTTTGAAATTGCCTCCGCCAAACCGAAGGTTTGAAGGTA
Organism: Orius insidiosus; assembly: GCA_014119065.1. Classification (NCBI taxonomy): domain Eukaryota; kingdom Metazoa; phylum Arthropoda; class Insecta; order Hemiptera; family Anthocoridae; genus Orius; species Orius insidiosus. Next base: position 22,935 of record JACGAQ010001906.1, read on the forward strand.
TAAACCATGCCAAGATTGATATTATCGGATCAGTCGAAGCTGTTGTAGATTTCCATCGTAACTTTAATATGATTTTTTATGTCATTCCTGATTATGTTACATCATTTGATTGTATAATTGGCCGTGATTTTATCAAAAATTCATGTCTTAAATATGAACTGTCTGCAGAAGGAGGATTAAAAATTTTGAATGTTCAGAATGTCGATGAAAGATTATTGTCAGAATTTGATAATATGGACCTTCCCATATTAACAATCAATGAAAACAAAGTAGGAAATATTGAATTTGACGAGGATTTAGACTGGGAAAGCAAAGAACAATGTATCTTTTTAATTGACAATTATCTGAATGCCAAACGACCTAATGATCCTGAAGTCGATTATGAGATGTCGATTAGTTTAATTCACTCGCAGCCCTTTTTTGTAAATCCAAGAAGGTTGTCTTTTGCAGAAAAAGATGCTGTCAAAGATATGACCGAAAAGCTTTTGGCTGAAAATATTATTCGTGAAAGTAAATCCCCTTATGCAAGTCCCATTGTGTTAGTCAAAAAAAGAATGGAGATTATAGGATGTGTATTGACTATCGAGCGCTGAACAAAATAACTGTTAAGGATCATTTTCCACTTCCATTAATTGAAGATAATCTTGATCTTCTGAGGGATAAAAGGGTTTTTACTCTGTTGGACTTAAAAAATGGTTTTCACCATGTCAAGGTTGCTGAAGATTCTATCAAATATACCGCATTTGTCACCCCTTTTGGACACTTTGAGTATGTCCGTATGCCATTTGGACTTTGTAATGCCCCTTCGAATTTCCAACGTTTTGTTTCCAAGATTTTTGACAAGTTGATTAAAGAAAGAAAGTTGATAGCTTATTTTGATGACTTATTGATTGCTACATCAACAGTCAAAGAAAATTTAGACATCCTGGAGGAAGTTTTGTCATTGATGATTAGGAATGATTTGCAGTTAAAAATTGACAAGTGTAAGTTCTTGAAGGGTGAGATTACCTATTTGGGTTACAGTATAGATAAAAGAGGGATTCGCCCTAACCCGGTTTTGACAAAAGATATCCTGGATTACCCAGTTCCGACAAATGTAAAGCAAGTCCAACGGTTCATAGGTTTGGCTTCTTATTTCCGAAAGTTTGTTGAAAATTTTTCTCTGATTGCTAGCCCTTTGTATCGCCTTTTGAAAAAAGATGCTGTTTTCAAATTTGGTGAAGAAGAACTGAAATCTTTTTCGATTCTGCGTGATCACCTGGCTGCTCGACCATTATTAGCCATATATTCCCCGAAGCTTGCTACGGAATTGCATTGCGATGCTAGTAAGGAAGGTTTTGGTGCTATTCTTCTCCAAAAACAGAAGGATGACAATAAATTCCACCCTGTATTTTTCTTCAGTAGGAAAGCCACATCGTCTGAATCTAAACTTCACAGTTTTGAACTCGAAACGTTGGCTATAAAGCACGCATTGGAAAGATTTAGAATTTATCTGCATGGGATTAAATTTCGCATCGTCACAGACTGTAATGCAGTGGCTATGACTATTTCGAAAAGGGATGTTAGTCCGAAAATAGCCCGTTGGGTTTTGTTTTTTGAGCAGTTCGATTATTCACTGGAGCATAGAAATTCTGAGCGAATGCAACATGTGGATGCATTGAGTCGCACCATTTTGGCTGTCGATGAATTGGTCGATAATGCTCTATCGGTCAAGCAAGGTTCTGACCCGGACATTTTGAAATTAAGGGATAGTCTTGAGCGTTCTGAACATCCTTATTTTGAGTTAAGGAATGGCTTTGTCTATAGGAAGACGAGTGATGGTGATTTAAGGTTTTATGTACCTTCTGATTTAAGGGATTCAGTCCTTCGCGCTTATCACGACAACTTAGCCCATGGGAGTGCGGGTAAAACGCTTGAGATGGTTAAGAGATTGTATTGGTTTCCCAAAATGGATACGTATGTGAAAAGGTATGTTGGGAATTGTTTGAAGTGTATAATGTACAACCCGATGAGTGGCAGAAAAGAGGGATTTTTGCATCCAATTCCTAAGGGCGAAGTTCCGTTTGAAACCATTCATGTTGATCACTATGGTCCTCTTCCCAAGACGTTCAGAGGAACGAAGTTTGTGTTTGTGGTCATCGACAATTTCACAAAATTTACTCGTTTGTTTGGGTGTAAAACCACCAATTCGAAAGAATGCATTAAGCATTTAGATGATTATTTCCGGAGTTATAGTCGGCCGAAAAAGTTGATCTCCGATCGTGGCTCCTGTTTCACTTCTGCGGAATTCGTGGATTTCCTGTCAAATCTGAATGTGACCCATATACTGAATGCGACTGCAACACCTCGTGCAAACGGAATGGTCGAGAGAGTTAATAGGTCTATCACCCCTATTCTTTCAAAATTTGATTCTGATTGGGACTTAAAATTGAACGTGGCTGAATTTGTTTTCAACAATACTGTAAATAGTTCGACGAATGCTACTCCTTCCACATTGCTATTTGGCATTAATCAGAATGGGCCAGTGCAGGACGATTTGGGTAGTTTGGTTCAATTAGAATGCGACCGTGCTGTTAATATAGACGAAATTAGAAAACAAGCTTCTCAGTCTCAATCCAAGACAGATTCCTATAACGAGAGTTATTTTAATAAAAAACGAAAGGAAATAACGCAGTATAAGGAGGGTGATCTAATTGTAATTTTTAACAAAGATGTGACCCCTGGAGTTTCCAAAAAATTACTACCAAAGTTTAAGGGACCGTTTGTTGTAAAGAAGGTTTTGCCGAATGATAGGTTTTTGATTGGTGATGTCGACAACTGTCAATATGGTAGAAACCCGTATGTAGGAGTTATGGCTCCAGAACGGATGCGTCCGTACCTTAAAACTTTATAAAATAATGACTATTTCTGTATTTGAATTTTTTTTTTTAAAAAGTTGTATGTTTATTGTAGATTTACATTGTATTTGTGTTTGAAATTTTCTTCTGTATTTGAATTTTTTTTAAAAAAGTTGTATGTTTATTGTAGATTTACATTGTATTTGTGTATGAAATTTTCTTCTGTATTTGAATTTTTTTTTCATTACTTTTTGCCTGTCAGAATGGCCGAGCTGTAAGACCGTATGATAGCCTGGTAGTGTTATAACCAGAGGAAGGTAACCTCGCTTTTAAGAATGTACCGCTCTTGCCCTAATGAGAATTAAAGACTGTGTAATTGTATCCGAAAGTATCTTTCATTTTTCCTGGCCATCCTACACTCTGCCTCATCCATTTCATGAAATAATTTAAAAGAGTAACCTGGGTTTCAATATTCTCTTAAATCCTCATTACCCTGAGGATAAAATAAAAGTTGTGATTTGGCATGCGCTAATTGTCGAGGCGTTATACAATGAGTGATGAGAGAACGAGAAAACAATTCGAAACTTATGTTTTTATCGGTCATTGCGTTGTACAAGAAGTTGGCAGACGTAGTATTTGAAGTTGAATCGGCAATAATTGATAAAATTTTATGAAATTTATCATGTAAACGATGCGCGATAGGTGCCAATTGTAAAAGAAATTTAAAAATCGTGAAAGGCCGATATAAAACAAAAGAAGGCAATTTTTGCAATCGCTTAATTATTTGAGGGGATAAGGACTTATTATAAAATCGTTTCGATTTTTTCTGATAGTCTGATGAGGAAGTCGAGCTATCGTCATCGTCTGAATCTTGAGATTCCCCACCAGAACACAAAAAACTTTGTGATGCCACCCCCAGTGCCGAAAAGTCGGTCACGGGGTCTGGCTCCGGGACCTTAGGTTCGACCCAATCTAAAATATTTGATATCGCGGCCTCATCGAGCCCTAATCCTACTAATTTGGATGTGAGATCCTTAGCAGGATGTGTGAGGCCGACGAGTGCCGTTTTTGCGAGTTTTGGTGTCGTGTTACCCAAAGTATCGGAAGTGTTGAGACTCGATTGTAAAGGTTTGGTAGGAGAGACAAGTTTTGACAATTTAGATTCAGAAGCTTGCTTAAAGTTATCGAACTCATTCTTGAGTTTCCCAAATTTTTTGCTCAAGGCTTCAATTTTATTCAAAGTAGATTCTTGATTGGACTGAATGGCTGAAGATAACTCGTCTAGACGCCCACTGAAAGTGGTAAATTGTTTTTCAACGCCTTGACGAAAGGCTAAAGTGGACTTTAACATAATTTTGGCTTGTGCTTTCGGATCACAACAAGGACCCTTCCATTTGGCTTTAAGTTCCTGCCCAAGTTTTTTATAATTTACGACAGTAATTTGTGAACAAGGTAGATGGACTGAAGAATTGCAGGCAGTGCAAATTCCTGCTTCTGAAGCGGCGTATGCCTCCTCACACACATCACAAACAGGCTCTGACATGGCGAGGACAAAGATAATAAAGGATAAGTATCGGCTTACAATGAAATTTAGAATTTAAAAAAAAATTTTTTACAAACAATAAAGGCTCCAAAACCAAAAAAATAACACATAAAACAGATAAAACAGATTAAAAAAAAAGGACGGTGTAAGCTCTGCTACCACTTTTTATAGCGGCTAGGCCCCAAAAGGGGGACAAATAATAAAAATTAAAAAAAAGATTGATTCCTCTGTGGTCTTACCCTTCCTTTCTTTTTTATTATTGCTTTATCTTAGACGGGTACTTAATAAATAAACTAATACCTCCAATTACACAATTTATTCTTCTGAATAAATAATAAATAAACTGAAAAAATATATACAATAAAAAAAATTAAAAAAAATCCTAAGCCTTGCCTTGTTTAATTGGTGGGTCCGAAGTGATGCCGATGGTGATGCCGAAGTCGATACTGAAGAGATGCCAAAAAAGTAAAAAAAGTCCAATCGAAGTCCGTATGTAGTTCTAAGGTCGTAGCCGTGAAGTCACAAGAAGGTGACGCAAAAGTCTCAAAGAGAAAAAAAAGGTTCGATGGCAAAAGGACCGTTCACTCGGGCTGCCCAGATCAGAAGAGAGAAAAAAAAAGGAACACCTTTGCTTTCCCGTAGAGGGGGATATTCCATTTAAATTGGACTTTGTCCTTTCCTTTATATCTTTTTTTGTTTTATTATTTTAAATCGTTATACACCTTAAACTAATTTTTACCAAATGCTCTTTTTTTAATAGTAGGGAGAAATGTGGGCTTTTCACGCTCGTTCCGTGTGGACTAGTAGGGCCAAAGACTTGCATTCTTTCCTCGACAATTTAAATTTTTTTTAGAACAGGGATGAAAAATTATTAAATTGCCTTACTTGAGGACGTTCTCACCGGGGCCAAATTAAACCAGCTGCACACCAGTACTTACTTTTTTCTGAATGGCTAAATTCACCATTTGAACGATTAAACTCGAAGAATGGAGCCTGTAATCGACTTATTCAAAATAAAACTTTTTTTTTTTTTTCATCTTTTGACGTGAAAAGCATTGTGCGAAATTTTTCAAGGCTTTTTTGTTAATTGAAAAAAAAAGTTTAAAACCTTCGTTTTTTGTAGGTGGGTTAATACAATGTAAAAAGTTTGCTAGAAAAAAAAAAGATCCCTTTTGTTCTGCGATTTACCCCTTTAGCTTGATTATAAACAAAAAGGAAACGGCCGCAATAAAAATGGGCACGACTATTCTTTTTTTCCACCCTTCCCATTCTCGAATATTCATGGCTTTCGGTGTTTCGTGTCCGGATAGTTTCTTTTGTGGGCGGGAGAGAAGAAAAATAAACTTTTTCTCATTCAAAACAGAAAAAAAAACATTTAAGCTATTTTAATTTTCCAGATTTTCCCATTTTGATTGTACAAAAAATAGTTTTCTTCTCTGTTACAAGGTGACTTCGATCAATCATTTTCTTCATGGGACGTCTTTATTTACGACGCTGTGATACAAATCCATTTATAACACCAGTCTCTCTTTGGCTAGAGTTTTGTCTTAGAGAAAAGAGCCGAGGAAAAAAAGATATATTTCATGTTTTCGGAGGGTGAGGTTAAAAGAGGAAAATCTCGACACTCAATATAAAAGTGTTGTATTCTCAGAACGAAAATGATTTATGATAAAAACCACAATAGAATTTATTAAATAAACCAGATTTAAGTCCCTTTAGTTTACCCTCACTTCACCCAACACTTTTTAGCCATTTTTCTTCCTTACGATCGGAAGCAGAATCTTTCCAAAACACTTTCTACAGAAGAAGAGCGCAAGTTGAGGTTTCTACCATAATGCCACAGAGGCTGTTTTGGAGAGTGGAAAGATAATGTTCTTTCTAAAAAAATGGATCTTGCCTACAAAGAATCCGCTTAGAATCATAAAATTTCAAGTTAAGTGCCCATAACGAATTCGGTTTCGAACGGATTATCTCCTTCTTCGAGGTAAATGAGAGGTGAGGGAAATTGGTCGGTTCATCAGTTCGCTATCGCATCTCCCGGGCTAATTAACCGTTCGCGTGGAGGGAGGAGAAGGGGATTTTCGGATCGGGGATTACCTTCTCCTATTACCTCAGATGCTGACAATTACAGTCAAGTATCCCCGGGATAGCCTAAGCCCTCTTGATCATTAAGTATTCCAATTCTACTAGATGGAGATTCCCGACTAATATAACCGATTAAAATACGATTGTATATAAATTAAACGATACGTTGTGTATAAAATGATATTTTTCTTACCCCTAGATATGTGGGTTTTATTGTCAAAGAAAGAGATTTACGGGACATATTGCGGCTATCTTGGGAATAAAATGTCAAACCGTACATCTTTTGTTAACCCCTACATCTATTTTATACTTCCAAATCTAACCTTTGGTTAGTGGTCGAATTTTAAACTCTAGCTAAGAAGCTATCGGACTTTTTTCCCTGAATATTCATTCCAACATAGGCTACAAGTTCAAAGCCATGTCAAGTTTTCGAAAGCCATCATATTCACAAAAATTTTTGAAAGGAAAAGTTCATATCGGTTTATTCATAGAATTCGGACTGTTCAACACTTTTTTTTTATACGGAAAAATGGCGTTGAAAGACCTCAGGTGGAGAAGGAAAATGGGCCTTTTAACAATTTATCATCCCCACAGTCATGACAATACTCTTTCAAAAGCTAAACCCTTCTTGCCTCCAGTGCCCAGATTTCACATATTTCTTTATTTCCATTCATAAAAAGAAAAAAATTGATAAATTTTTTTACAATATAATTTAACAATAAAAAGTTGTAATTTTTGCAATTTCTGTAATCCGAGGGATTGGAATTTAAGACTTTTTAAACGTGTTTAGTGGATGAGAAAGATAAAAGTCGATGGTTAAGGGCTAACTTTATTAAGTTTATTGCTACACTCCAAAAATTTCAGAGAAACTTCTAAATGCTCTAATTTAGCCTTTTAGGTCAGTGGTCAAAGTTCTCCTTATTATTTTATTCCTTCGTTACGGTCAAAGTATAGCTCGAACCTTCTGACAGTCAAAAGTGACTTTTTGTACTTAAGGGTCAGTTATACCGCTTAACAAGGCGGCATTGTTTCTTCGAAGGTTTGCTCCAATTTTGCGAGAAAACTGTTGGTTTTTAATTTTTTTTTCTTTTCGATTTGGCTTTAGAATACATTTTTTTACTCAAGTACAGAAGATTTTTTTTGAATCATCACCAATTTTTTAATTTTTTATGGTTAAAATTTAAAAAATTCGATAAAACGAGTTTTTATACTTAAAATGATGTGGGATTTGTCCCCGGTGATCCTAAATTTTGTTGAGCGTCCTATAAAGCCTACTGACAATGTGGAGTAAGCCCCACTCTAGTCAAAATAACCTCTTTCACCGATGACGTTGAGTTTAGGACTTTTTTTTCTTTAAGCACCGGACATTTATTTTCAAACCTCTTTTGAAAAATTCGCGACTTTTTTTAACCGCAGGCAGTTTTGTTTTCTTTCGTTTATAAACTTAAAGTTGGTTTTAGCGGTTTCGGCTCAGCTCCCGTCCCCTCTCTACTCCTCCCTCAGATGTCCAAAACTCGTTTATTTCAAAGTGGAAAACTTTAAAACCTCCCTACCTACTTTTAATCTACTCCCGTGGTTTAACGGACTTTTGATTTTTTTTTTTCTCCCTCCTCTTCTTTTAGCCGATTCAATAAAAAAAAGTCGATCCAAGGCGATTTCCTAACCCCCAAGGTAGGTTTTAACGACGCCTCGGTTTACTGCCGCTGATAATTTTATTTACGGTGACATTTATTGAGTGTTTAGAAGTGGTTCCACTTGGTGAACTTTGTACAAAAGGCCTTAAAGTGTACGCACCTCGAAACTCGTTTTAAAAAGAAAATATCGATTTCAACCCTTTCAAACAAACTTAAAACGTAATTTAACTTGTAACCAGCTTCCCCAACGCCATTTTGTCCATTAATTTAATTTCCTTTATATTCCAAAGCCCGTTTTTAATGAAATGCCTTTTGTAAACTCCCTTCAGTTTTGAAATATTCGGGGAAAAAAATTTTAATCATAAAAATGAGTTTCATTAATAATTTTAAAACATTTTTAAAAAATCGATTTTCGGGAACTAAATAGAACATTTCCTTTTTTCAATAATTTTCAACCTTTAATTACTTTTAGAAAGGAAGCCCTCTTTATAACTCGGTTTACCGAGGCAGGAGGCTTTTTCCTCCACTTAAGAATTTCCTTTGATCTGTGTTTTAATGCTACTCCATCGCGTATTCACAAGGTGCGTCAATCATAAGGAGATTGTTCATAAACTATGTATACATTTACCTAAAACCTCCCCGCCTAAGCCCTTAAGTCAATAAAAGATCGGTTAACTTGTTACAGAGGGTGGATTCACTTTAAAAAATTTAAATAGCAAACATCAATAAATAAATAAAAAAGGTAAAAATCAGGAAATGCTTTTCCTGACCCCCCAAGAGGAAAATAGATTAGAAATCTATATAGATCATCGTACACACGAGTTAAGAAGACATTGAACGCTGACCTTCGGCAGATTTTCGAGTGAGTATCGATTTTTAAAAGAAACTTTGCTAAATTAAGCCTTTAAAGGTTTTTTTTTTATGAAAAAAAAAATTATCTCGTCTGGAGTCTATTTGTGAGGGAAAAAGTTAAGAAAGTAATACAAGTCTCGTATTATGGGCTACCTAACCCCCCTTTCGAGACCTAACAATACTTGGAAGGGAAAGCATTGTGTGGAGATGATTAAGGCATCCTACTCCTACCCCCCACCTCACCCTCGTTTCCTCAACTTCAACCTTCCAGAAGAGGGAAAAGCACGTTTAATATCAAAACCGAATACTCAGAAACGAAACTGTACAATTTAAAAGTTTAAAATTTAATTTTAAAATAATCCATCACTTTATGAATTTCTAATAAGCAATCTAAATCTCATTTAATACTTTATGAAACACTTAAAATAATATAAAAAATTTTATTCTACCGATGAAACATCAAATCGACTCGTTTTCGATAAATTGGGAAGATAAAAAGGACAAAAGATCTAAAAAAGGATAATTCTGTAAAAACTTGGTGAAAATCGGATGGAAATTGCGGCTATGAAGTGTTCCAGAGTACCTATAAGCGTAAATCAGTTAAATTCCTGGAAAAGCCACAATGCCGATCAGAAGTAGCATTAAAAGTTTCAAAAAATTCATGAAATCAATGGGTGAAAAGATAGAAACGATTAGTAAGCTCACCTGACGCGGCTTTTATAGCCGAAAAGGGTTATCTCAGTCATTTATTCCTCCAATATTGGATTCAATTTGATGTTAAGGATTCGTTATAATATGGCGGCGTTTTTTCTTTGAAGATTTCACCAATTTTGCGTTAAACAATATTGTTTTAAGAAAATTTCTATTTGATTTTGATGCAATCTAGAAGAAACAATCGATACTAAACGAAGCTAGTAATTTTATCCAGTTTTTTAATTTGCTCCTAATTTACAAAAAATTGACTGTGGTCAGGTAAAAACTTTCTTGGCTTTTAGATTTATGAAAAACTCATAAATTTAAATAAAAACTCGTTTTATCGAATTAATAGCTTAATTCCAACCGGAGTTGGTAACTGGTTTAAAACTCCTGGCGCGTGCGCAGAAGGATTTTCACGACAACTTTGACCTCAGAAGACATCAAATTTGAAGGACAAATTATGTGAACGACGTCAAATTTGTCGTCCAAATCCATTGGCGCATGCTCCAGGAGTTTCAAACTGTGATTGGAGCAAAACTATTATTAAAAACTGACTGTTTTTCTGATTTTGAAAAAAAAAATCTTTTGAATTTAAGTAAATAAATGAATTCTAATCCTAAATCAAAAGGATTTTTTAAAATCAACAGTTTCCTCGCAAAATTAGGGCAAAAAACAAAATAAAAAACGCTACTTTATAGAGGGGTATAATAGACCCAAAGAACAAAAATAATAAACATAAAATAAAGTAACAAATATAAAATAAAATAACAGATATAAAATAAAGGGACAAAAATGCAAGTAAAGTCTTCTTCCTTTCACTCTATTCCTGTTTTATGTTTTTAAAACAGTCTTCTGAAATAATACATCTAAAAGTTAAATTTGGCGCCGTCTTCAGAAGCGCTCTGACGTCAAGTATTTTTACGGCCAAATACAGAACTACTTCACTTCTACAGGATTCTGCAGGAGCGGAATTCATGACATCCTCCCTCACCCTGCCAATCCTCTATTTTACCTCCATACTCCTTTTCAATTAAAATTCATTCAATATCTTGAAATCGCTAATATATTGCGGTAAAAAACGACGATTTAAACTTTGCGTATATTATGTTAACATAATTATTGTTCGTGAAGATGCCTTTTCGGTCTAAAATACGCATGTAATTAACACCATGTTCAATTCTGATGTCCGTTTCTACTTTAATGAATGTCTTGTACGGTAGGAGGCGGGGGTAAAAAGGGAACGGGAGGAGTGAGAAACGTAATGTTAGGCTCTTGTAATTTACATATGGCTCTCTTCTACCGCAGCTTAGTGGAACTCCAGTTAGTGCTCGACACTAATTCGTCTCCGCACTAATTAGGTAGCCTACCCTTTCCAAGACTAAGATCTCCAGCCTAAATTAATCTTTACAATTAGTAGAAACCCCCTTTAAAAAAAAAACTTTTTTTCTTCGACCAAAATTTTAATAACAAAATTATGGATATATTCTGAACAATTGTCATACAAGAGTACTCTTGCTATGACACGTGATATACATAACATAAATACGAAAACTCGTGGAAACGTCAGTGCGTTTGACATGAACGTGGTGTGGGTTGGCAAATTTTAGATATGGCTAAATTTTATACCTTTTGAAGATTTAAAAAAAAATCTATTTTTTATACCTTAAGAGGTAAATAGTAGGACGTAAAAGTTTTCAAGTGAAAGTGTGGACATTGTTAAAAATTACATTTGAAAAGGGAAAGGAGGATGTTGTAAATAAGGCTTTCCCTCGTTTTATTTTTAGCCAGAGATAAAGAGGGAACAAACCGCCTGAGGATAGGTCTCAAGTGTGCCTCCGATATGACACAACCTGAGGGCAATACACGTTTCCCCTACGCTTCTATTATACCCCAGTACCCCCTTTATTAATGTTTACTCTTTCCTTTTTACCTTATACTCTTTAATCATTTTTTTCTATATATAAAAGTAAAAAGTTGAAACTTCTATTTTTCGTATGGGGTGGGAAAGGCTTTTTGCATCTACTCCGCCTCCTCGATACCCATCGCCATTCCATCTAGCACTCGCAGCTCCCCACCCCGCCTCGTCGACCCTTTAAAACCTCCTACGTAAATGTTCCACTTCTACTTCCGTTCCCTGAAAGCTCCCTCATTTCAGGATTACCACCAATCTTATAAATATGTCATCTTTCATGAAAATTTTAAATATAAAATCTGTTAAAATAATTGAACCAAAATTTCAGAAACGTCTCACGGTTTTGGCACAATTTTAATTTGGTCGGTTTTGTTTATGTTTATTCGAAAAGTGAATATCTGAATTATACGGGAAAGGGCGGCGGCCATGGCCATCATGAATCAAGTTATCAAGCTAATTATGCGAGGTGATATCTGGAATTGGCGTTAGATACGAGACTATTAGTCACAAATCAGTTACCCAGTTATTCCAAGATCTTAATGGCTTTACTATGTTATATCGATACTACCAGGATAATAAAAACCTGGTTTGAAGAAGGAAAAATCTTGTTTTTATATCGTAAGAGCGAGGATATCACACCGTAAATTCCGGAGGGGCTATTGAGACGAGTGCCCTCTACGTTTCAGTCTCAAGTGGCTAAAAATACACCCCTCTATTCTTCTTCTTTTTTATTTTTACTTCGGAAATAATTTTTGTTTTAAATTCTTTAATATACTTGAAGGAATAATGTTAACACTCTCAGCGCGGCAAGCCCAACTGGCAAATCTCACCCTGGGGCGGGAAAATTTTTTTTCGTCAAACTACTTAATTACCTCCAAAAACATTAATAATGAAGTATAAAATTAATTTGGCATGTTAATTATGCCAAAATAAGGCTTAATTGTCCCTCACAAAAGATCAGATTTGTAGGCAATCCCGCAATGTTTTTCCCCTTCTCATACCATTTTGGAACTGTTACTAGGATCAACTTCTCTAAGTGGTCAACCTATTACTTTTAGCCATTAGCTTAATTTTTTTTTTTAATATTATTACATTTGCTCGTTATATTTTCGTGTGGATACATTTTCACGGGTGCGAAATATTTATGGTACCTACTCAAATTATTCAAAATTGCTTTTCTGATGACAAATAATAAAAAATTAAGTCACTTGCCATTTGTAACGGCTTGGGATTCCCGAAAAAACCGTTGGGATTAGAAAGGAAACTTTAGTTAATTTAACGATTTTTTGTCAAAACTTAATACGTAAGTAGGTAAAGATTATCTCAAATCCGGTGAAATGACCTGGAGGGAAAAACCGTTAAAAAAAATTTTTATAGAAAAAAAACAGCGCGGATCTCTACCATAATGAAAAGTATTTGAAAATAGGTATTTAATGCTGTTTTAGAAAAATTGGGTAAGTAGTTATTTATTTTTTCTTAGTGCAAAAACTAAAATAATTAATAAAAGTGAATAATTATGAATAAAATCTACTAAAAAAACTAAATGAATCTTCGGCCTTAATAAAGTTGGAAAAGGTAAACAGTAACGAACTTGTTTTTAGAGTGAAACATAGAACGAACTGCTACCGTTCAAAGTTTTAGTTTCCGAATTCGCCACTGCTCTTGACCGCTCGGAAGTCTTTCCTTTTTTTTAAAATTATACTAAAAAAAATGATTTTAACTTATGATCGTTGTACCTAATAAATAATTTTGTGTTTAATTTAACTTAATAGAACAAAAAATTAATAAATTTTTAAAGAAATTACCCGAAATTAATAGTAACAGGTCCCATTGTGAGAAGGAACGCTTTTGGTTTTTTCTACTCTTTTGGTCTAAAAGCTAAATAATATTAATAAAAACGGCAAAAAGTTGTGATCATAAGTTAATTAATAGTTTAAAAATTATTATTTTAAAAAACTTACAGTCAAAAAGTAGAAAAATAATCCAAAATTGAACTGAAAACGTCTCCGTGAAGTAGCTGGTTCAACTGTCTACTTTGAAAGTCAAAATCGAAATGAAGAAAAAGGTCTAGAGTCAAGCTAAGGCCGTATTTAGGTATAAAAACCCTTTAACAATTAACGTATGTCAACGGTTGTGCGAAATTCACTGTTTTAAGCATCGAAAATCGCTTTTTAAAAGACGCATGAACGGTCGATATATATATCGACCAACGAATAGTCCGCCCAGGGAAAGGAACTTTCTACTCGATATATATATCGACCCGCGCTGAGAGTGTTAATGGAGACGGGAAGAAGTTGGTGCGGGTTGATTTCCGCTAGAGGGAGTTCTCTCCTACCTTTAAAGAAAGGAATCGTCCAAGTGTTACAGATAGGGACCACCCCACTCTGGTTTTCTCTTTTAAAGTTTTTATACTCCTCATCCTCCCCACCTTACTCAAAAACATTCTTTTTTTATCATCATCCGTAGAAGCCGGCTTCTAATTTAAGAGTACGAGGGAAAAAATTATCACTATAAATTGTTTCAATGAGAGGTGTTGCCTCCACTATTAGAGAATCGAATCCCGGAAAAATCCTCATCATTTTGGACCTACTTTTCTTGTTAGAGGCACAATCTATTTAAAAATGCAATTCTCTTGTTGAAATGGCCTAAAAATTAGGTTAAAATCCAATATCATCACTTCCTTATTATGGAGGCTTTTTTTAAGTGTCTTTTCTCGCGACAATTCTATTCATTTTTTGTTTCAATCGGCCTTCGTAGATCAGTGGTCACGAAGAACCCGGTGAGTTAGTGGGCGCCTCCTTTGCTTACAACGAAGTTAAAGGCTTCATAATTTAAAATAAATCAGATTTTGGTGGGGTTTACCTTGACCCAGAAAAATAACTTTTAAGACACTTTTAAGAATGAAATATAAATAAAAACATATGTTTAATTTTTTAGACAACAAATTTATTATTTCGAAATAATTTTTATGAAGGCGAATTTCCTCTTAGTTCATCGATGGCCTTTTGAAATTTTTTAGAACTTATGATTTTTCGGTATCTTTTAATAAATTTGTTACCGAGTTCATGGACGGAACCATCTTCATCCCAAGTCGCGTTTTCACAACCACAGTCAAAACAGTCTGGAGCAGTTTTGTAGATTTTTTCAGCGATTTCCTTTAAAGAACTTCTTTTTGATCGTCTGAGCGGGCCTTCAGGACGTTGTAAAGGTGTGTTTTTCACCATAACTGAATTTTTAAAGAAACTGTATTTTAAACGAAATGATAAATAAAATATAACGTATGATTAGTAAAAGATTTAATTTTCTATCGGGAGTTTCGCAATTATGAAACTCACCATTTAGGTAGTTTTTGGAGCGTTAAATAAGCTAAGTTTAGACGGGGTTCAAAGGGAGCGTTCGACGTAGTTTGATGAGTTTCTCAAACGGGGGTGAAATGGCACTGGTTTTAGAAAACAACCAATAGCAAAGACTATTTAGGGAGAGGTTTTTGAGGGTTCAAAGGGGTTTTAACGAGGTTATAAAGGACGTTAGAAGGCGGATCTAAGCTTCTCGACGTATTCGTTATTTCTGACTGATCTGATTTTAAAAACCGTTTGCGTCATGTTTGACCTATGACCGGCCGACCATCCGTCGCACTGTGTTACACAATCAGAGCGATAATTGCACACAGGAGTTATCGGTCATGGGGGAGCGGATAAACCATTAGGGACTTGAAACGGACAATTACACCGTCAATGTTCAACCCGAGGCAATGTCCCCTTTCGGCTTATAACTTGTATAGCACTGTTTCAATTCAACAAAATTTGATTACTTTGGAAATATTTTGATTTGTGTCGGTAAAAATGTTGTCCAGTTTCTTTTCATCTTCTTCAATTGCATCTATCGGAGCGTGGTACGAACGCCATCGCTGGACAACCAAATTTTCCGTTTTAAAAATCTGTAACGTCTGTCTCAAATGTAGGTCACTTCCCCTTAAAGAACTCACAAAATTCGCGGTGAAAAGAGCGACAACATGGCCGCTTGAACAACCAACAGAGCACTCGAGACCTCTTCACTCGACAGCTCAAGACGTAATGACGGACTGACATCCAGCAGCCCGTAAAATATCCAGTCTAAAAGAGGAAGTAGTTTCGCACCCTTGGCTCAGATGGCATGAACTAGAATGCTCTAAGAAGAGGCGTCCAATGATGACAAAATAATTAGCTTTGTTCCAGCCGTAGTTTGAAACTGGTTTGAAACTGGTTTGAAACTCCTAGAGCATGCGCAGAAGGATTTTTACGTCAAATTTGAAGTCAGATGACTTGAGATTTGACGGACAAATCCTTCTGCGCATGCTCCAGGAATTTCAAACCAGTTTCAAACTCCGGTTCACTTCTTTCTTTCACAGCAACTTTTTTTCCAGTGGACGTGTGGTTATTTTTAGCTAAAAGTAAGGTAGAGGTTGAAGATTTATTCGTTATTTATTTTTTAATTGAATCGAATCCGAGTTCATTGTTATGGAAAGAATAGGTACTCAAAATGCATAATCCACCTTTAGGGTAGTAATGAAGGCGGAAGGTTTGACGAGAAGAGAAAGGGAAGGGAGGTTATAATCCTTGAGAAAGAGGCAGAGGCGAAGCGATAACTCCCGAGCGAGGCAATTAACACCGGGCATAATACTAATTAATTCTATTAGATGCCGCTTCCAGGATTAGGAAGGGGTCGCTAATCCTTCTCCGACGGTTAAGAGGGTCCGGGGGTAGGAGGGATGAGTGGGGGCCAGTTCACTTCCTTAGAACGAGTCGGCTTTTCCCCTCTCGCGAGCAGTTTGCCCATAACTTAAAATTAATCGAATTTCTCGTCCTCTCCACTCTCTCTCTCTCTCTCCCCTCAAAAACTAATTTCGTCTAAAGTGTAATTTCGGGAGTATTTTTCGACGTCCGGAATGTTGTTCGCGGAGTGAAGGACGACCTGGGAGGGGTTCTCGAACTGGCTTGTGGGCGTAAAGTTCGCGAGACTTCGAGGGAGGAAGTTCATTTCGCGTTATTGAAGGGTAGGGACGAGTGGGCCACTAAGCTTGTGATATTACCTTTGCAAAGTTTGCTCGGGAGATTAGGACAGACTTATGTGTTCAGTAAACGCTAGGCGAAACCACCGAAAATAGTGCCCTCTCAGGTATTCCCAAATACGTTACTTGAAAACTCTGAACTTTTCACTTGGGTTTCAGCCAATCCGGATGATTTTTTTTTCATAATCGACTTCATCAAAATCTTGTTTTATTCTCTTCAAGAAAATACATAAAATATTTTATCGATTGCTTGGAACTAATTTTTTCTTTGACTTAAGAGGGCTTAAACCTTCAAAAGAATAAAATGATAAACCAAAAAAAAATTTTTTTGATTATTCAAGGGATTAAAGAACCTCTTTTTCATATTTTTTACCCCACCTTTTCCAGCCATCAACCTTTTGAATAAATTCTACAAAAGGACTCCTTTAGAGGTAGAGTCTGTTTTGTTTTAATTAATTGTAAATCACGGGAGGCCACACCTACTCTCTTGTTTGGCACGCGAAGACCGCAAAAACCCACTTCTGCAGCACCCATTCATCCTAAACAATTATTCTACGTTTTCGGCCGATGTTTGCTCTCATAATATCTCGAGGAGGAAAATGTTTGTTTACGCAGTTAGGCTCGTAAGAAAAACAAACGCGAAGTAATGATTTCTATAATCGAGTTTTCATTTCATATTAGATTTATCTTTTTTATAATTCCCATTTTCTGAAAACAAAAGCAATTTTGACTTTTTCCATTTCCTCATCTGAAAATTTAGAAAGAAAAAGATAATTAAACGCTTTCATGCAACCGTAATTCTACCACGTAAAATAATATTTTTTAAAAAACCTCAGACAAATGACAAGAACCTTTTTTTATAACTTTAGACTTCGACTAATGGGCAGATGTCACGCGAACCATTTTTTATCTCTATTGCTTCTAACCGTGACGCTTAAATAAATTTAAAAATACTTGTCTGGATCCTCTCTGACAGAACTATCTTATAAAATGCTTCAAAAAAAAAAAAAGGGTGTCTGGGTCAAGAGAATACCCGAGCAGTTTTTCGCGTTTCACATAGTATTTTAGAAAAAAAAACTTATTGTAATACCCCTGAAAAAGAGAATTTAGAGTCGAGGGATCAAAAAACTGGCCCTACAAGTTTTGAAAGACTTTTTGGGGTATCACAGTAACTCTCTTTCTTTTAATATTCCGAAAAATAATTTATTTCCTTTATATAAAGCGCAGATGCCATTCTATCTGTTAAACTCTGAAATTAAGATCTCATGAATTATTTCCGCCTTTCCATTCGTCTTTTGTGTTCGCCTCGGCATATTTTAATTTTTGATCAATTAATAAAACGTTTAGTGGTCCAAACGTTGTAATTAGGAGGAGAAGTTGAATAAGAGCCGGGCTCGAGTAAATTGGTTTCCAAACTCCTGACGGACATTTTGGTAATTATAATAAATGTTTTATGCCTTTTTCCTAGCTCTCAAATGCAATTACGCTCTATCAGAGTTCTCCCGGGTCGCTTTTAATAAATTAGAAAACGATTGCGATCGGTATAATTAATATGGGAAAAAAAAGCACGATACTTTTTTAGGTAGGTAAACTTTTTTTTTTGCTTATCGGACAAAAGGGGATAAAAAGGGTGGGGCCAGTTTATTCATCGATTCCCAGCGTAAATAAATTTCACCCTTTCAAAGAATTTAATCTACGAAAGGATGTCAGGGCGAATCATTCTTCAGTTTTTTAATATCCGGTACATGTCGCCATGTTAACTCCTATGCACGGATTTAAAAAAAGATCGGAAGGTAAAGTATCTAAAAAATGAAATCTCTCGATATTGTGGAATGGGGGAAAAACCCATCGTCAAAATAAAAACTTTTAAGCCCCTTTATTTTACTAGGTAAATATTGATGGTTAGGCAGAAAATCAATGTTCTATCGGTGTACTATAGCTATAAAAAAGTATTACATTTTTTTTCTCCAATTAAAATTAAAATCCGATTTAAGTTCATTTATTTTTCATCTTTCAGTGGAAACTTCAAACAATAGGACGCTTAAAATTTAATCATCAAAATATTTCATTACTTTTTGATCTGACGAGCTTGATCTCTAAAAGAACAAAGATTAAAATTAAAAATAATTAAAATGAAAAGCTCAGACAGCGTTGGGAAAACGTTTTTTCCAGCGTTTTTATATGTGTAATTGACCTATTATTTTTATAATCCTAAATAACCATGATCAACTTGACATGAATTGATTTGTAGAGCGATATTTAGATTTTTAGCACTCCATAAAAAAATATGTAAAATTGTACCTGCAGGAGGGATTATTCCTCTTGGCGCGTGGCAGCAGTGAACGACAACGCAAAAATGGGTGCTGAACGGGTTTGATTCTCTGGGAATAAAATGCCACTTTTTTCTTCTTCTGTTCTTGCGAATCGGGTTCAACGAAGACGTTATTATTTTATACACGTACCTTATCAAAAAGCGTCTAAGATTTTGACCACTGATCAACAAAATTTTTACCTAATTGAATTTTCATCTAAATTTTCTGCGAATCCCATCCTTTCGCAAATATCGATGGTAGACCATTCAAGCTCCGCTTGGGCTAAAAGCATTTTTATTAACTAACGAATTTTGAATTTTCAAAAACTGAAGTCAAACCATATGATGTACAAACAATCAAAGAGAGAAACTAAAGGTTCAAGATGAGGGGGGAAAAAATCCCTTTTTTCCGCAGAATTAATCAGTTTGCATATCAAAAAGCCCTTCCAGTCCCCTCGTTTAAAAATTCTTATAAAACATTCCACAAATACCTTTTTTCCCCTACCCTCAAAGCTATAAATATGGATGAGAGTTCAAAGGCAATTATGACTGTCGGTTTTCCAGCTGCGGAGCACCTTTTTTTAACGATTTTTTTTCCACCGTTTTTATTAACATCTCTGATTTCTTTTAATTTAAATTTTGATATTGATTTCATTTTGATATGGCAATATCGATATAATAAAGAGAGCCTCTCTTCCCCGGAATGAAATGAAATCACCATAAATATTCGAGATTGATAACAACCTTTTTTTTCCCCTGGAAACGAATTATTAGACACCCTTTTTTATGCTGACTTTTGTATTTTTCGCTGACTCGTGGCCACTTGGTAATTCATCTTTAAAATACAACTATAATTTTTTTAAAAATCTCATAAATTTTTTTAAGATTATGTATAAATTAACGTTTTTAAAATGCGTTGCGGACTAGACTTTTACTTACGACAAGGAATTTACGAAATGCCATAAAATGGACCTTGGCATAGTGGCAAAATCCTCTGCCATGACCATATTTCCTCCCGAATCTTGTTTTTGACAGCCTGATGTCAAATCAAGCAAATACAACGAAAAGTTGACTCCGCCAAACCTTTCGATAATAATTGCTCTATTAATAACCGAATTTATTATCAACTCGAGAGCTCTCAGACTAACCACGCCCAAAATAATCGCTAACAACGTGCATGCTGTTTTCTGTTTACATCCACACTCTTTGGGGAAATTAATTAGCCTTCCTAATCGATTCAAAAACCTTTAAATAATTAATATTTTAACCGTATTTCTCCATAAGGCATAAGATCGACGGTAGGTTGAAATTTTGATGAATAATTAATCAGGGTGTTCTAAGGATCATGAAAATACAAGATCTCTTCGGAGGTGATCCTGGCGGAAGTACCATAAAAAATAAAATAATCACTGAGCTAGACTGAAAATCTTTTTCAAAATGTTTTTCCAATCATGTTTTTCTGCACATCTAGCTCCACATTAACCATTTTTTTAAAGAAGAAAAAAAGTGGGAAAAGCTGTCAATTGAGGCCATAAGTTTTTATTAAAAACCTAACAACGTTAAGAAAAATGGTCGATCCGAGGGGATTTTATGGTTATTCGGACAACGAAACGTGGAATTTTATTTTGAAATCGAAGTTTTTTTTTCGTATGGAGGTTAAAAGTGTAATAAAGTTGAGTCGAAAACCGTAGGATTTTATGGGGCCACTTCTAATATGTGGTGCACCCTTTACTATCCCTTTCCAATCAGTACGTAGGTCGAAGGATTGGCAACGTTACCCAAGAGAGCCGTTGAATATACTCCGCCCCGTAATTGTTATTCTCTCCCGTTATACGGGTTCCTGTTTCTTTTATTTCCCGTATTTCAAGGTAACTGAGGATCTAATGGAGATTGTATCGGACACGGGCGATCGTTAACGACATAAAAATATGAAGGATGGGGGAGGGGTGGAGGGGACAGAAAAAAAGCTGAAAAACGAGTTTCTGATGGATAGGAGGACTAATGTGACAAATTCAGTCGTGATAATCCTGAGGTAAAAGGGGAAGCTTGGAAAATATGGGTCGATGGAAGAGAGAAGGGCATTAATCATGCTCTGACGTCATATAACCCTCCTCCCCCGGATTACCAACCTCGTAAGGTAAAAAACTGTTGAGGGTGGGGAGAACCTGTTTTTATTGAGTCGCCTCATCTTTTCCCTAATGTTTAAAACCTCATCTTAACTTTTAGATGGGGTTAGGAAAGAAAGCGATGGAAGATGGGTCATTTTGACCCAAGACCTCTTTCGAAGGGATTTTTCATATTTTATTAATACAAGAAAAAGACAAAAGGCGATGAACAAAAAAGAAAAATAGTCCATCATATTGATTGTGTTTAAAACCTCCATTTTTCGGACAGTCCTACACAAACAAGGTTTTTTAATCCACTTTTAAAAAGACAATAAAGTTCATTAGCGACTGAACATCATCACTCTTTGTACCGAAAAAATAAAACCCGCACCAGGCAAACAATAAAAGACGGATGAACCTAAAAACGAAGGGAGGAAAGTGTGTTTTTCAATTAATCATAAAAAATCGAATTTCTCTTTCGAGATTCGAACTCCACCGCAATCCTTAAAAAGGGAGAAAAATTATAAAGGAGGAATAAACAGGAAAAAAACGAATCTGGGATGTAAAAAACATGTTCGAGTCTCGTGAATTTTTTAAAATATTCTTTTAACGCCCTCTCGATTTCCATTATCTTTACTGCTTTTGAGATTCCTCTGTTGGTTTATACATTATTTGAACGACTTTCCATAATTAGAAAACCATTTAGGTAAGCAAAAAGTACTTGTTTGAAGCCATACTCGACAAAATCTTTCGTATTTCTATTTTCTTTAATAATTTTCTAAATAAATAAAAAAAACTTCTTGAACCATCTTTTTTAAGGACTTGTGAAAAGTTTCGAAAGATTTTCCACGTAAAAGAATTTTTTTAAAATCTCAAGATAACTTTATAATTCATCCACATTGTAAAAAAAATATCAATTACTTTATAACTATGGAAAGAGAGTTTGCAGCTTTCGTCTCCTCCGATATAGAAAGATTTCCGATAGGTATCTTTTCAAACTTTATTCAATTAAAACAACTACGCTTCGTTGAAATTTCACATTTTAACAACGTTTTTTTCCGAATCCTTAAAGGGAAAAAAAGAAAGAAAAGGGAAATCAATTACCGAGTTTTTCAATAGAAATAATAAAGGGCGTGAGGCGTTGAAAGCTATAACGAGGTCTTCAAGTTTCATATTAACGAGGGCGCAACTTCTTGGGAAGTGTGAAAAATAATAAAAACTCCGAGATAATTACAATAAAAATTATAAAATAAAAAAATTTTAAATTTTAGTCTCGTTTAAATATTTTTTATGTCGAATTAACAAGGCGTCGCCGTGTCCGTTTAAAAAGCGTGTTTGTTTTAATTTGAACACGTAACGCCTCTCAAGCCGGCTTTTATTAATTATTATCAGAGTTACAGGCGAGGTACTTCGTCACAGGTGGGGGGCATGCAATTAGGGATGAAATTTTATGTGTGTAGTAACCATTTGCATAACACGGAGACCCTAGGATTAAGCTAACAAGAGTAGCGTGACCTATATTTATTAGGAAAAAAATAAACGTCACTCGCTGAAAGGTGAGCTTCATCTAAATTAACCTCTAGTTCTATATTGTTTAAAATTAAGTTTTACATAATGATCTTTAACGACTCCAGGAAGAATGAGTCCAGGAGGTTTATTTATTTATTTATTATTTATTAATGCTTACAGGTAATACCTATATAGCATGAATGGAATATAATAACTATACTAATTAAACTAATTAAATAAACATAACACATAACACTAAAATATAATAAATTTAACAATGGATATAAAACTAAATAAATAATAATCACAAATCACAGACAAATCAATTTCAGTATCACTAATTAAAGCTTTTAACTCTGATAAATTACAATTGAAAAAATCTATATCAGTAAGCAATCTATTAATTAATTCCAAAAAACCCCCATTGTCAGGTAACGACCTGGTTGCTTTTGCCATATTGCTATGTGAGAATAAATAATCAGGAAAGAAATTCTAGTTAATTACATATATGACCAAGGCTATTTTTAATAATAAATTTTACGTTTTGTTTAATTTAACAAATTGGCAGAGATTACAAAGTTCAACACTTCTGCAACACCTTTAAGTCTTGCGGGCTTAGCCTAATGTAGGGAGCCTTAAAGGATTGATTACTAATTTCAAAAATTAAATTTCAATTTAGAGAACGATATTAAGGAAAATGTGGAAGAAAAATTTTTTTTCGAGAGGAGGGAAAAAAAAGTTGTCTGAGAAGGGAGAGTTCATTTTTCACTTCAAGTCGGCTTCTATACTTTTAAATCCTTTGATTATTTTCCCCTTGTTAATTAATTTTTAAATTGACTCCGACAGGGTACTCGCCCTCTTCCAAGCCTTCCCTTCCCGCCTTCGAGATTGGGGCGCACCGTCAATGTAACGTCATTAAAAACGCATCAAACTGATTTATTTCCTGGGCGTGAGGCCTTGAATAATGAAATCCGCCTGTTTCCTTAGACCTCCCCCGACCCCTTCATTCTTCACAGCCCGGCTGCGAATTTTTTTTTCTCTCTCTTCAAAATAATAATTGAAAAAAATTCTTTTGACATACGAAAATAAATAGAATGAAAAAATTTTTTTAACAAAATGTCAACTCAGAAAAAGTTCATAATCTCAACCATCAAAACCGTCCATTACTTTTTTCATGCAATATTTTAATTTATTTTTAGCAAAGTTTCATGATTAAAATCTAATTTAAGTTAAAAAAAATTGTACCTAAAATAACTTGGCGTTTTCTCGTAAAACAAAGGTCTCGGAATGAGAGAAATTCGTCTTTAGAAGAAAAAGCGAGGGTTGCTTTAGAGGATGTGAGGGGTTGGAGTGTGAGAGGGGTCGTTTTAATTGAGATATGTTTCCACCCTCAGAGAGAAAAGAAAAATGACACCGGAAACCTCTGCTCCCCTCTCAGAAATATTTAATTTGTTAAAAATTATTCATAAAAATAAGATAAAGTTCAAAAAGAGCTCACTTTTAATTATGTCACCCGTTTGTAAAGGATAATTAAAACATTTCAAATTATGGAGTTTTATCATACAATATTTACAGGATCATTCCATGTCTGTAAAGACATTAATTAATGTATGCTTAAAAAAAATTTGTTTCATATTATCTCTGCTTTGGTCCTCTGATTTGAAAAAATGGCGAAACTCCTTGATCTCGATGCTTTTGTCAACAAAAACTCGCTTGAAGGGTCTACTAAAGGTTAAAACTAAGTTTCAAGTTCCAATCCCTTTTACCTCCTCAAAAGGGAGTTATTGTAATACCTAGGGCCTTCGTGTTTTAGGGTGTTGCGCTAGATTCAAAGGAAAGAATATGTAGAAGGATTTTTTAGATGGAATAATATCCGTTTTATGGCCAAGACACTCCTTGGCTCTTAACGGGCGCCAAGGGAATATGGCGAAATCACCGGGCTTTGCCCATTTCTTTTGTTGAGAAAGAAATGAAATCCATTCGTTGATCAATTTTCCAGATTAGTAGACCTCCGTTGTTTTTAGGTCATTTTGTATCCAGGGCTTTTTTTATTCTCTCTCTTTGAAATTGTTATTAAAAAGTGAATTATTTTTAAGTCTCTTATTCCGCTGTTTTCGACGAGTTTTTAAAATAGGTTTATAATTAAAGTTTGAAAGGTACTTTTAAAAACTTCTACCGCCTCTGTGTTTTAAAATAGAACTCGAAACTTTACGTTAAGTGGATTTTACGGTTGGTATCGCTTCAAAACGTAGATTTTCAAACCCACTTTTGTGTGGCTGCGAAGGGGGGATAGTCCCAACAACTGTTTAAACGGCGAATTGAAGCTTTTCCGGATGAATAAAAAAACTATGAGTTCATTTAGTCGATGTTTTATTTCGCGCGTCGAAGCCATCGAAGGGAGTTTGAAATTGAAGTAGTTTCCCGTTTTATAATTAAGGTTGATGTAACTGGAAACTTAGGTTGTTATAATATTATGTAGTTCAATTAACTAGGAAAGTCCTCCGTGTAGAGCCATTGTCTTCAATGTCCCTATTCAAACCCGCTTTTAATTAGATCGTTAATTTTTGAGTTTTGTCGTGGAAATTTTTTTCATACTTCTGAGTGGATAAACGTTGAGTCTGGGACATCGAATCCTTTTCAGATTGCCTCAAGGTCTGGACGGCCATTACTTGCCTATTCAGCTACGGTTGAATGGTGTGCCGGGGGGGAGGACGTTAATGGCGGTTCCTTTACAATCCCCCTTCTACGCCGAGAAAGGGTTTGGCGAGGGTCGAGCCGGTTTTGAACCTCGAGGAACACCTTTCTGAATATGGATGACGTTTGACCTCCGTTGACCCTCAAACCTCTAATTCCCAATTTATATCAAATTCCACACATCTCTTCAATCTTCCCATATCTAAACACACCTTGCCAAGGATCTCTAGTACTTACAAATCTCCAATTTGCCCAGGCTTACCTAAAACAAAAAAAAATCGATATAAATACATTTTTAGAAATGCAACATAGTCTAGTTTAATCAAACATGGCCATCTTTAAATATTCTAGAGCACTCAAGTTTTATATCAACATGCATTTTATTATAAATCAATAAGCCGACAGGAAAAATATGCTTTTTGCCTTTGTTTGATCATCACGCGACATTTAGATAATTTAACGTCGATACTCTCTTTCCAAGTTCTCCCATTACTCTGAGAAGCTGTACAGTAAATTCTCTGTAAATCGCCTTTTTTAAATGACAGTATTTCTTTTTTAAAAGGGCGACGAATTTAAGTTTCCTCTTCTTTGTAAGAGAAAAAAGGGAAATGTTCCGTTTTATCCTTAAACTTGACCGTAACAAGAATGGTATTCGATAAATCTTTAAAGTAACATTGAATATAAAAGGTTTTTGTATCTGTAAAACTTGGGATGTATATTTTAAATTAAGTGAGTGTGAAGTTTTAGTGCTTACTAAAAATAGCATAATAGGGGGTCGAAAAAATCGAAAGATTAATCTATTTAAACAAACAAAATCTTCAAGATCGCTGTCTTGAAAGATTGTTTGCCATAAATATTATAAAGTAGGGTGGAGAGGAAGTCGAGTTCATTTCCTAGAACCAAACAAGGGTTAATAAGTTGTGTGTGTTGACTTCATAATGCGTTTGCTTTTCTGCTTTATTCCGAAGTCAGCAGGGGTAAAAAGAAAATCAAGTTTTCATTGTTTAAGATACAATATTTAAGACTTTTCATTTCATGAATTTTTATGTTCGAAAACTCTGGTCACGGGTGAAAAGTTCCTTTTAAATTGATATACTTTTTTTTACTCCAAACTCATATTCATCATCGTAAATAAGGGCGTGGGCGTTGGTTGGGGCGTAAAACGCGATTCTATTCATTAGGAAAAGGGGGGGAGGGGAGAAAGTTTACGAGAGCATTCATTGACTTGGGGCCTACCAAGCCTGAACAGCGAGTCCTTTTCAAAAGCTACAACCGCCCGAAGGTTTTTGGGGGTTCCTTCCAATTACAAAAGTTCACACAACCGTATTTCAGAGCGCTTTATTTCGATGAATACTTTTTTATGGGTTTGGGGGCGTCAAAAACGATATTTTCCTGATCAGAATTTTTAAATGATCAGAAGAGTACCCATAAAAAAAAGTTTTAG
>JACGAQ010001907.1:0-49593 GCA_014119065.1 Orius insidiosus
AAAATTGCCAAAAAAACGAGGAAAATTACCAAAAACCACCAAAAAAAGCATTTGATACGTCTTCCCAGAAAGATTAAAAAGAGGGTTAAAGGAATTAAAAAATGCGAAAAATAAATCTACATGACTTACTCTAAATCCTTTGATTAATCCCTACAATATTTTGATCACTTATATCTTTGAGTATATAAAGTACCTACTATAAAGTACCAGTATAAAGTACAAAAAAAATATAAAGTACCAGCATACAAAGTTACTTTATACTTAGTACTTACTCAAAGCTTATACATATTTTGGTTTTTCAAATTTTGCTGTTACACTTTTGAAAAGCCAGAATGAACAACATTAACTAATTTTCTAATGATGAATGCTTTTTTTATTTCATACTAGCAAGACGATTAGAATTATTGTAAAATGAGAATTTTGAATAACTTGGTTTTTCTAATGAGCTTTTTATTATCTGAAACATTTTTATTACTTACTTTGAAATTATACAAATATGCTGAGGTTGGAGACATTGAAAATGAACCGCACGATAACCTTAAGATAAACTGTCAGCTGTTATTATCAACTGAGATGTAATCAGGTATCCTAATAAACTCGAAGTTTGATGAACTTTCTAATTTTTCCTTAGACAGTCCTTACATCAAGGCTGATTTTCCCATTTTAAAATGTTCGATTAACTAAAACAGTTCGGTGGAAAATGTCGCAGCAGATTCTTTCAGATTTGGCCGGGGTGTTCAAAGGCGCACAGAAAGTCGCTTCCGAGGTTTCAAACTTCAGGGGAACTACGCCAAACATTGGGCGAATTCCAGTATCAAAGGGATTCTTCAAAATGAATCTTTCGCCGACAAAAAGGGAGGCATTGGATCAAAAAATGTAAGAAAACTTGAGTTGACCAATGAAAAAAATCCAAATACACTAGTAAAACTCTTGAAATTCTCTTCATTTTGCTCAAAATCTGTAAATGTGGCCTCCTGGCCAAAAATTAAATTTTTCAAAGTTTAAAGTCATAATTTATTTACTAGGTACAAGAATTGCTAATGAAGCGATGCAGCGAAGTTCCATGGTCTTCGAAGGACTAAAAGCATTCACAAATCTTTACCAAGGTAATTTGATATCAGATTCGGGTGTATTCATATTCTTAAATATGAATATGTATTCATAAAAACTGACTGATATTTTCATAACTCTTAGATTATGAATATTTTTGTACCCCAACTGTTTATTAACTAAAGATTTTGAAATTTTTTTAGCTCCTCAAAGTATAGAAAAAAGTAGAAGCTGAAATCTTCGATGTGAAGCCTGAATTCAAAGAAAAAGAAGAGAAAAAAGAATATCTTAAAATTCAACCACAAAAAATCGAAAGTATACCGAAAGTACCTGAGGTGCCAAAAACGGAGGAAACTTCAAACCCTACTGTTGACAGAAATAAAAAGTTATCTCAACGGTAAAGTAGATTTAGGAAATAAAATTTTATGTCTTTTTTAGTTAAGTGCGAATGCAAAGCAAAGAAAGGTTCCTTCTACAAGAATTGGGAGATGATATCTTTTGGAAGTCTGGCTGCTGGACTTGGTGTTGGTACAGCTGCTGAATTCACCAGAAGGACCTTCGGGTTGAATGACCCGGATACCGTAAACGCCTTTTAACCCCAGCGAACGCTGAACGAATAGTCAATACATTGTGCAAAGTTAGAGGTAAAATGAAACACAATTTATCAATTTTAACCAACAAAATTTAAGGTGCTGCTTTAAAAATTGGCCAGCTAATGAGCATACAAGACAACGACATAATTCACCCTTCTTTACAAGCTGCATTTGAAAGGGTTCGACAATCAGCAGATTTTATGCCTTCTTATCAAGTCGAGGTATTTCTCAAATAAAAGAAATTAAATGTTGAATTTCTTTAGAAAGTTTTGAGTAGGGAGCTTGGTCCAGATTGGAAAGAGCGATTTAAAGATTTTGACATAAAACCATTTGCGGCAGCTTCTATCGGTCAGGTACACTGGGGGAAATTACACGATGGGACTGAAGTCGCTGTTAAAATCCAATATCCGGAGTCGCTGATGGGATCAACAGCGACATCGAAAATCTTGTTTCTGTCCTCAATCTCTGGAATGTTTTCCCCGAAGGTAGGCAATGAAAAAACCTAATAATAACCTAACTTTTGTTTTTTAGGTCTATTTATTGATAAATTGGTAGAAGTAGCTAAAAAAGAACTTTCCTGGGAAGTCGACTACAAACGTGAAGCCGAATGTACAAAAAAATTTAAAGAATTACTAAAAGACTATCCATCATATTTGGTCCCTAGAGTCATTGGTGAATAAAATTTATCTAAATATTCAATTCTAATTTTTTATGTTTAGATGAGCTATCAGCACAGCAAGTTTTCACTACAGAATTAGTAGAAGGTGTCCCTGTTGATAAATGTGCTGACTTAGATTTTGAAACTCGCTGTAATATGTGTCGTCTTATTAGAAACTTTGTCTGCTTGAACTTTTCGTATTCCGATATGCAGACGGATCCTAATTGGTCGAACTTTTTCTACAATAAGGACACTAAAAAAGTAATTTTTTTACATGTTTTACCGAGGATTAAGAAATGAGAAAGAGTAGAAAAATAAACAAATATGCATATTCAAAGGAAATATTCAATACGTTTATGTGTAATATTCGTATTTACAAAATTATAATTTGTATTCATATTTAGGAATGCGAATACGCCCAACTCGGACTCTGAACAATAACTAAAAATGATTTCTTTTAGCTTGTGTGTTGGATTTTGGTGCTACAAGAAGCTACGATAAAGAATTTATGGATCATACATAGAAGTTATTAAAGCCGCAGCAGATAGAAGGCCTGATATTGTTCTTGAAATGTCACGAAAAATGGGTTTTTTGACTGGCTATGAATCAAAAGTATTTCAATCTAATAAGAGTTTGTTTATTTATTTTTTTTCAGGCAATGGAGCAAGCTCACGTGGAAACAGTAATGATTCTGGGCGAGGTGTTCAGCGACGAAGGCGAATTCGATTTCGGACGTCAAAACGACGAAACGTGTCACAAAATTAGTTCCGACCATTTTAAACAACAGGCTTTGCCCACCACCTGAAGAGATCTATTCACTAAACAGAAAACTCTCTGGAGTTTTTCTACTTTGCGCTAAACTTAAAGTTAAAATTGCATGTAAACCATTATTCATGGATATCTATAACAATTATGACTTTGGACCAGAAAAAGTTTAAAACTATAATTATAAAGGTATCCGTAGGAAATAAAATGTAACTCAAATGTTCAATCTTTTTAGCTTAAATGTTTGCATTTTAATAAAAACTTCTGTTAGTATTTCTAGTTTTAAGTACTCAAGTTTTTCAAACTCCTTTCCCCGGGCTTCTGGAAAAGTTTTTGCTGTAATCAAACAGAGAAACTATCAAAAACTCTAAGATGTCAGAAAAGAGGGAGAGTGAAAAAAAAGTGAAATTTAAAATGGTGAATTTTTAAAATGGCGGAGATATACACGTTTGAAATTTTAAAAACTACGCTGCGGTCGAACCGTTGTTCCGATTTTCGCCAAATTCTCACCAAATACTCCTTATATTTAAAAAATTTTTGGTGTAAAAAAATTATCAATTTTCTACATTAATTATCATACGAGGCGCTCCGGGTACGAAGGGCGAACTCGACAAAACGTATTTTCGATATTCGCATTTTAAAGTTTTCTGTTAAGGGCGAACTCGACAGAAAAGTCACTCTCTGGAATTTCGTGGCGAGATTTTAGATTTTATAGAATCATAGAGGAAAGGGTTTTTAAAAAATTTTCGAATATTTTTTACGATTATTAATACACAAAATGTATAATATATTTTTATTTCGTGGCGGTGAGCTGTTCCAAGAGGAGTGGGGCTCCCGGAAAAGGAGTGGGGGTAGTGGACTAGGATACGAGTTCGCCCTTCGTACCCGCTCGGATATCGCAGTTAGAGCTTTGCCGCATATCGGTTTTTACGTATTTTAAAGGGGAAAAAAGGGCAAACTCAATATAAAATTACATGGGTATTCTTCAAAAGGTCTAGAATCTGAAAATGAAAAAAAAAAATTTGTCCGATGTCGATTCGCCCTTCGTACCCGGATCATATTAGTAGGAGAAATTTCGTACGTCCACCCGTTACGAGAGGGACCTCCCTTGGGCAAAATCCCATTATTCTACCTTGATACTTCAAAAATTTTCAAAAAAAAAAATCAAATTTTTTTGAAAAAAAAATTTCCCTTCTTCATATAGTACTTCCCCCTCCGTTATACTTCCCATCCTTTTTTTTCCCCCTCCGTTATACTTCCCCCTCCGTTATACTTCCCCTCTGTTATACTCCCCCTCCTATATTTTTACTTCTCTTTAGGAAGTTTTCCTTGGAAGCTCTTCAAACTAGTACTTTTTTTTTCCATGGGTTCTTAAGCTTGAGCAAAGGTGCTTCATGATCTGAAGATTTTTTTTTCTCGTTAAGACGTGACCACTGTAGGCCGCAAGGGCATCTCGGATTAAAAAAACAGGGTAGACCGTCTTTTTCAGAGAGAAAGAAGAAAAAGAATAAAATCGGAGAGGTGGTGGGGTCGCGGTCGGAAAGGAACAACCTGTTGCCTCGTGATGGTGTCTGGCGGGGAATGGGCCGCCAGTACGAAACCGGCTTCCCGAGGAAGTGGCAAGTGCGCTTTTCATGTTCTTCCCCTGTGCCTACGATCGCGTGGATCATAACGGAGTAGCGAAGGTGTCTCGCCAAGTCTACAAGGACTCGGTAAGTCACCTTAAAAAATTATTTTCCTCCTATCGTAGGCACAAAATTCCGCACAGAAAAATTTGTTCTCTCATTTTGTTTACCTGAAGCCTTTTTTTTTTAAGGGAACGGGGCTAAAAATACCCCTCAGGATAATAGTAAACAGAACTTTGTTTATAGTGCTTTAGAGTAAACCTGTCGCCCAATAATTTCCCCCTTTCCTCCCATTAGAAAATAAAGCAAATAATTTAAAAACGTTAAAAAACTAAGGACACTTTTATATTTTGCTGACTTAAAAGAAGAAAAAAAGATATAATAATTATAAAATACTCTCACGTTGATTTGTTTACCCGTAACCATGACAACCATATTCAAAATCAATGAAACAAAAATGTTCCTTTAATTTTTTAGAGACCTTGAGATGTCCTTTTTATTAAGGAAAATTAAAAATTTAGAATTCGCCTAACTTTTCCAACAATGCTGGGAAAATTTTTTGCGAACATTAAAAAAATTTCAATTTGAAAAGAAGTTGTGACAGTGGTGTCTTCTTTATGGAAGGACGAGTTAAAAATAAAACAAAACTCATCAGAAATGAGCTTATCGTAAACGTGTGACCCTCTGAACTCAAAAATGACCTAGAAAACTTTTATTTTGTTATAAATCTTACGAATTCAAAACACACCTTCGGCAAATTATTAACTTTTAGAGGCTAAAAAAAAACCTCTCGGGAAAAAAAGTTTCTCTGCCGTATAGGAGGAAACAGCAAAAAAAGTAGTAAAACGGTGTTTGTCGCGAAACATTAAGGGCTTCTTTTGGGCCAAAAATCGAGGAAAACGTCCCAAAATGTAGGAAAAAAGGTGATAAAAATGGTTAGGTAAATAGTGGTCTGATAATTTTACCCCAGGCCACCAACCAAAATCTGTTAAAATTTTACCTAGGACCATACTTAAATTGAGTTATCTTGCCTGAAATAGCAAAGAATTTGAAAGTTGTGACTTAAATGACAGCAAAAAATTCCTATGATTAAATTTTAAAATTTTTGCTGATTCTCAAGATATCTCTTCTGATATTCCTACATGAGTAAACTCCATCCGGCGAGCATTTAAGCATTTTTTGAAAATGATATCTCTAATCTAAAATGAGAATCTTTCATGACATTAAAAAAAAAGTAAACGTAAAAACCAAATATTCAAGCCATCCCATAAAAAAGGCGAGAAATCAACACCTATATCAAACGCCGGGATATTATTTTAGACAGTCAAAAATGAATGAAAAGGCGTAAAATTATGGATGAGGTGAACAGGTTTGTCTTCTGTCTCGTAAACAGTATTTTAAAGAGACGCTAATGCTTATTTGAGAAGACTTACATAATTTTTTTTTTCTTTTTTTCAAGCCTATAATCACGCTTGAAAATTTATCTTCAGATTAGAATTTACCTTGTAAATTACTTCTCAAGTTTAAAGAACGTTCTTTTATAGCTAAAATTTTGGGATTCTTCTAATTGTAATTTTTTTTCTTCTAAGGGTTCCAAATGAGCTATTTTGTTCCATAAAACGTTTTTGAGTGTCTAAAAACAAGCGGAAAATATTTTATTTTTATATTTACAAGATCCTTCTTTTGATAAAATTCTATGATGTAGAACGGTGTAGATAAAACATGATTTTTACGATTTTTCCATGTTTTCTTGAAGAACATAAATTATGAAATTTAGGTTAGTAAAACTCTTCGAAAAACTAAAAAATAATACGAATGATTCAGAGTCTGTGGAAATATCGTGTCCGAAATAAGATGAGTCAGAATTCGTTTCTTAAAGCCATACAAGTCTTATTTTTTAAAGCCTCTGCAAACAAGGGAGATAATTTTTCTTTTCAAGTACCCAACGAGTCATCGTTTTAATTGTTTTTTAAGACGCAATGGAGGAAAAAAATCCTTTTTAACTTGAGAACGACTTGACCGAATTTTGAACTTTTAGATTAGGTTCGTGTTTTCACTTTAGACGAATCAGTTTCAGCGTCTTCGGGTGAAGAATGAAAGGAAAATTAAAGGTAACGTTGGCGTAATTTGAGACCTTTGGAAAAGTCACGAAGGCTTTCTACCTTTAGCACTTTTTCTCCTATTTTGGTCCGCTCTACTTGAGTATTTAAATGAAATTTTTATTTCTCTTCGAGTTGAAAGTGGACATCCTAGTCTGACTACATAGCAACAAAAAAAGAAATTTTAGAAAAAAAAAACTTAAGACAGAAGAAACTAATTAAGTAGAGTAAAACTATCGAAAAAGACTACAATGGAATTTTGGAACTCCAAAAAATTTTTACTTTTTAATGTTTTTCTCTCCAGGTGTACTTTTTGTTTTCTTAAAGCCAATGTGAGAAAAAGTCCCTCAAATTAAATTAACAGTTTTCTGCTCGATTCACTTGATCAAAATGCAAGACGCCTCAACGTAATCTGAATAAATTTAATATTCGCATCCAGAAATACCCTAATTGTCCCTCCCAGTATGTTTTTTAAAAGGGATAATTTTCCCATTGTTTTGCCGCATTAACGTGACTTTCTTCTTTCACTCGAATTAAAATTTAATTGCTGGAAACGTTGAAAATTTAAACATTTTTCCATTGACATTTAATGAACGATAATTTCTTTTAGAGAATAAACTTTTTTTTTTATAAAAGTCATTGTCGTTTAAGTTCATAACGTTTTATAGCTCGAAGCGAAGGATTTCGAACTCTCCACATGACATTTACGGAACTAATAAAACTTTAGGCACCTGTGACTGACGCTAATAAATCAAATAACTACTTAAGTTTATTAACAAATTATCGAGTGGTCTCTTTTTTTTCTGTACTTGAAAAACTCTGAAGATTTTTTATCTATTTTCCGATAGGAGGTATCGATTGGCGTTATCTGAGCTTCAGTTGTGATTGTGGCGTTTTCCGGTCGCGATGTCCTGTGAAAAATGCGGTGCGAAAATAGGAGAAGAGAAAAAAATGGGATATCAACCCGTTTACAGCACTTATTCCGATTATGTGACTAAAATATTTAATTTGGAGCGTAAAATAAAAAGGCTTGAAGAAGAGCTTGAGGAGAAGAATAAAAAAATATCGACTTTGGAAGGAAAAAAAGATGATTTTAAAGCAAGTTATGAATGCTTTGTTACTCCTGCTCCTTTTCGGAAAACGTCTGCCATTTTTTCAGAGCCTGAAATCGTCGAAATCACCGAACCTGATGAACCCGAGCCATTTTTAGCGCCGAATTCCCCGTTGTTTAAAGGGAGAAAAAATTTTAAGAAAAAATCAGACAAAAGGAATTCTCGTGAGATTTCAGACAATGAGCTCAACGAAGGAAAAATTGAAGTTTATGAAAAGCAGAATAAAGATTTTATAACGCCGACTTCTCCTTTGTTTAAAGGTAGGAAACATTATAAATGGGCCGGGTCGAAGCAGACGGAAGACGAAGCGAGTTACGAACGCGAAATCCAAGTTGAAGAAGTCAAAAAGTCGGATGAAGAAGCCGAAATGAAGTTTTCAGGTAAACTGAGTCAATCCGGAAGGCAAATTCAAGGAGGGGAGAAAACTGTTTTCGGCGAAGCTTTTGAAAACGAAGATGGAACTTTCGGATCAAGGGTTATACAAAGGACGACTTCGTATAGCACCAAACAAAGAACATCAAGTATGGAAGCGACTGGAATAATCACTTCAAAATTAAGACCGGAAACGAAAAGAAGCACCAGCGACGACTTCGACGCTCAAGGATTCTACGACTACCTCACAGAACTCGAAGGGAAACCCCAAACGTCCCTTCAGTACATAGAAGCGCCTCCTAATACGCCTTCAGGATTCAAAATTTCAACATACAAGTTCGAATACGAGCCAGAAATAGTGAAGGCGAAGGATCATAAAAGTCCCGTTCTTTCATGGGAAGTAATCGGTCAGGAAAGAAATGTGGTGCACGCAAAGGTCGTTATGTCGGATATCTCGGATACGGTAGGTGAAACCTAAGTTTGAACTTGAAATGAAAAATCACGTATGATAAAGGGCTCTTTATGGATTATTTTTGGACAGCTGAAATTCGAAGATAAGTTTTTCGTCATAGGAACCCTTAATTTTACCACAGAAAAAAAACAGTTCAACATTTTACAAAGTCCTTTCTTTAATCGAGTCATCCTTTTGAGTTTCTGTCGTCGAATGCATAAAAAGAATCTTGCTGAATCTACTCTTTTGTCATTTTGAGCTCTTTAAAAATTATTTTAAAATAATTTTTTTAGTTATTTGCTTTCTAATTATCAGAAGACTAGACGGTATAGTAGACTAGGTCGGGCGTATGTCTTCGCGGAGTCCTTGACCTCCGTCCCACTCACTATATTCACCTCATATTGAATTAGATTAACACGGACTTCTCCGCCATTTTCTCCCATTGCACAATTAAGTTATAATCTCTTTAAAAATAGAATAAATAAATCAAGTAGCTAGCTCTAATTTTCTCCCAAGGGATTTGTAAATTCTACTTTTTGTTCAAAGAAATAAAAACTTGTTTGAATTTGAGAATTAATTGAACCCTAATTATTACGTGAAGGCCATTTTTGCTGCTACCCTGGAGCATTTTCTCGTGTAAAGATTTGCATGAAGAAAAAAAATCCCGCGTGAATATGACATGTTGATAGAAATTTAATATTTATCTCGATTTACTCTTGAAGGGTAACACAATAGCCTATTCGAGTTGGAAAGTCTGTTTACAAGTAGATAAAGCACCTATCGGACGTGTGCCTATCTCTGCTTTTATATAATAAAACCCCTTTTTTTGTTGACCCAAAGGTTTTTTTTTCGCATAAAAAATAGCTGTGAAAAAAAGTGGCCGACGAAATTCCTTATAAATTGGTTTCTGAGTCTGATATTGAAGTTGGTCTATCTTCTCTTCACTTTGTTAACGTCAGGAGGGGCGTTGAATTATTTTGTATTATGTGCTCGTGACGGCCTTCCCGTCATCAGTCTCGAAATGGTCCGCTTATCGGCTTCTTCAAGTGGGAATCTTGATTTTTCCCCTGGAATACATTTTTATTTTATTTCTATTCTGTAATGTCGTGTCCAAAAAAAGTTTATAGAGGCTTTTATCAATTTTTTTTAATTTAGACAAGACACGCTAACTTTAGACTGATACAAAAAAAATTAATTTAAAAATACACCATTTAGTTTTCCTGGTTTTAAAAAATTATGGTGCGATGTTTTTATGGTCGTTGATGGCTAACAAATGAGGACATAAAAGGAAGAAGCCTCAGCAGGTATAGACTTTTGTGGAAGGTCGTGTCCCCCACCAAATCTTCATAAGTACTACTTACCGATTAGCTAGGCCAAGGGTACGATTTCAGTTGATTTTAACATTCACCTGTATAGACCTAAGTAATTAAAATTTTTTAAATTATAAAATACTCAGGGTCTCTTTTCTAATGTTGGTACTTTACCCGATGGTTCCCAAAACGAGATAATTATACCCGATGGTTCCCGGGCTGAAAATTGCCACATACCCGATGGTTCCCGGGCTGAAAATTGCCACATACCCGATGGTTCCCGGGATGAAAATTGCAATATACCCGATGGTTCCCGGCCTGAAAATTGCCACATACCCGATGGTTCCCGGGCTGAAAATTGCAATATACCCGATGGTTCCCGGCCTGAAAATGCAATATACCCGATGGTTCCCGTGCCGAAAATTGCAATATACCCGATGGGTTCCGGGCCGAAAATTGCAATATACCCGATGGTTCCCGGGCTGAAAATTGCAATATACCCGATGGTTCCCGTGCCGAAAATTGCAATATACCCGATGGGTTCCGGGCTGAAAATTGCAATATACCCGATGGTTCCCAGGCTGAAAATTGCAATATACCCGATGGGTCCCGGCTGAAAATTGCCACATACCCGATGGGTCCCGGGCCGAAAATTTCAGTATACCCGATGGTTCCCGGGCTGAAAATTGCAATATACCCGATGGGTCCCGGGCTGAAAATTGCCTCATACCCGATGGGTCCCGGGCCGAAAATTTCAGTATACCCGATGGTTCCGGGCTGAAAATTGCAATATACCCGATGGGTCCCGGGCTGAAAATTGCCACATACCCGATGGGTCCCGGGCCGAAAATTTCAGTATACCCGATGGTTCCCGGCTGAAAATTTCAGTATACCCGATGGTTCCCGGGCTGAAAATTGCCACATACCCGATGGGCCCAGATATATTATAACAGTGAGTGTTCTTAAACACATTTTGTGGTGTTGGGTTTGAAATGTTCTTCATTGATACCTGCGTTGCAAAATAAACACGGGAACCATCGGGTATGTCGCATTACTAGAAGCGGGAGCCATCGGGTATATTTGATTTGACCTACTTAGTCTCCGGGAACCATGGGGTATCTAACCCTAATGTTAACACGCCCTTTTTTTTGGCTAAAGTACACGAAAATTTTTGAGGTAATCAATAATCTTTTAACATAGACAGATATGGTATTCAGAATATGGCAGAAGGGTATTCAAAAAATTCTTTTGGAGGAAGTTGAAAAGATTTTTCTTTTTAAAAAATATTTATTTTGTAATTAGAATTTTTTATCTCACCATACTTTACTGGTTAAGATAAGAGTGGAATTTTTCTACACCGCGATAATTTAATTTTTTTCTTTGTTTTTGACTATTTTCTGTACCACCTATTTATGATTTTTTTTTCTGAAGTAGCTATCCTTCCGCACTAGTGACCGACTATAATCTCGGACGCACTACCGTAAACACACATGTTTTAAAATGAAGAAAAAATAATTCTGAAATTCCGGGAATTTTTTAAAAATGATAGTTTCATCTAGTATTATCGGTTCCATATAAGGTGAGCGCACTGGAGATATCGGGGCTGACGTGAACTTAAAAGAATGTCCACGGCCGTGAACGAAATCAAGGTTTCCCATACGCCATTATTCCCGGTGTTACGGTTGACGCCACCGTTCATCTTACAATTATTTCGATTATATTCAAAAAAGACTCTAAGGCATAGAGAGGGAGAGGAAAAAGTAGCCTATTTCCTTCTACGGAAGTATTACTTGAAAAATTGAAGGTAATTTTGAGATAGGGCGTTGACCGCTTTCTGAATTGATTATGACCTTGTCTTTTTCATAACTTTTGTCACGAATATTTTTTTTAAATTCGCACAAAAGACTGCGAACGATCGCCATATGGGATAACCGCGTAGGCGATTCTGCATTCCCTCAGAATCAACATGAATAAAACGTTTTAAAGTCCTTCTTTTTTTTTTTTTTTTTCTATTCACGGGAGAAAAAATCAGGAAAATTACATTTTAGTATAATTATACTATGATTAACCTAAAAGGAAAATACATTAGTGATGGGTTTTTCTCATTAATTCATTGGAATTCAAGCCTAAGGTTTTAATAAAATGAAAAAGGGCAAAACGAATTTTAACTACCATATTTATCTAAATTAAGGTAGATTTGCATAGATTATGATAACCCCTATATAACGCTAAATAACGATTATGATATCCCCCTAAATAAGCTAAAATTATAACAGAAAGGTAGCGGGGAAAATACGTATGTGTGGACTTTGAGCTCATGGGAGATGGTAGAAATGAGCTGAGGAAAATACAATGGGACAAGTCATTACACTTGTCCTCATGGTGACAATGACCAGAAAAGTAAAAATAAAAAGATGTTGCTGGAGGCATTTTTAATCTTTATTATAAAACAAGATGTAAAAAAAAATGTAAAAAACACATGACTAGTTTCTCTCGTTACTCTTGAACAAAAGACTATAGAAAATGTAAAGAAAAAATTGCGGTCTAGTCTTTCACGACGTTTCACATGGAGTCCGAAGTCTTGCAGAAAAAATTAGAGTTCTTTTTATAATTTTACCGCCACTTTGTGCAAAATTTTATTTTTGGTTTAAAAGTCCCCCCTCTGCTCTAAATTTTTTAATAAAACTTTCGAAGCGTGCGAGCATAAAAAATTCGTGTTTGGATCAATGAAGCCTACATAAAACGATGCGGATGTCAATCTTTAGGCTTCCTCTAAAGTTCACCGGATGCACTTTATTCTAAAGACAACGTTCCAATAAAAGCAAAAATAAAATAAGTCAAGGGCACCACCAAACGTTTTTTCGTAATTGCTTCTCTTCGCCTTTTCCAAAGTGCCAGATGAATCATTTCATTTACCGAAGCCGTAAAAAAAATGGTTTTCTAATGATTTTTTATGAGCATTTCCTAGTATTTATAATATTTTATTTTCTAACGTATCAGTAAATTTTTTTTTTATGTTTCGTCTCATTTTTATGAAGGAATGTGCAGCAGGTTTGTCTTTGAAGTCCTTTTTTCTCTTTCCTTCTTAAGCCCATACGATTATCGATCTGGGGTTTAATAAGCATCCGGAGGATCGTAGAGCCTCCAGGGGGGCCCTTTTTAAAAAATTGCAATCTGCTTTATGCTCTTTAATTCAGCGAGCCTTTTAACATAAAAATTTTCTCTATTTCGTACTTTTTTTATTTATATTAGGGAAGAACCTTTCAGTTTTGGGCGAAAAATTTAGAAATGTACTAGGATTTTTTTTTCTCGGGAAGAATTCTTGGGGAAAAATGCGCTTGGGGCTTTGAAAGCAATTAAGGAGGCTGTCCCTGGGCACTGACGCTCCCTGCACATCTGCAGGGTGAATCTTCAGTTCTTCAACTACACCTTTAACACGTTTTGTTACCCCTTCTCCCGTCGACACTCAATCCTCTCGGTTTAATTAAAATTTTGACGTTTATCAAAACGTAATGTTCCTACCGGATTAATTAACGTCATGCTCTCAACTCCATTTCTCGATACGAGTAAAATTAATAACGAGCAAAAAGTTGTTTTTTTGTTATTCTTCTTTTGAGCAGTCTGACAGGACAGATAAATTAATTTTATCATTAACAAACTTTTTAGTTATCATTCGTCTGAAGAAAAAAAATTTAAGTGGGCGAGGAATCTGTAAAGAGTGTTTCTTCTTCCAAAGAACCCCAAAAGGAAGTTTTTCGGACAAAATTGAGTTTCTTGCCTCATCTTTTGGTTGAATGTTTGAGCATATTCTGGAGAGAAAAGTTTTGTTTGGTGGCCATTTACGTAAACGTTTTCAAGTTTGTCCAAATTAGTCATCACGTAGGCGTTATGGACCTCGGGGCCACCATGTGCTGTCAATGAAATCAGTTTAGTCTGCGTAGGCGACATCTTGTACTAATAACTTAATATATCCATCCTTGGCTTCAAAAGTTTTTTTTTTCTTTCCTCTTCTCTAAGTGCCAAATATGGATCTTCTGTTTTCTTTTTACGAGCACTAGGAAAATCAAGACTATGAAATAAAAACAAGATTTATCGTTCTGACCCAAAAAGAAGGGGATGTTCATAGAGAACCCCCCATTGTTATAATTCACTTTCCTCACAAATGACGCTCCGGCATGAAAAGTTTGATTTATTGGGTCCTTAGGTGTATATACCTTTTGTGAAAAGCCCCGGCGTCTCTATTAGACGACTTTTATTCTTCAAAAAACCATTAAAATTCTAAAGTATTTACAGAAAAATGATCTATAATTGATATTTTGTTGAATCAAAATGTCAACAATAACGCCTTTGTTTGCGTTGACATCATTTTATTATACATCCTACTTAAGTTATTGAAAAGGCAACTTGAAATTTCACCTTGGCCTGATATGTCAATACAATTTTCCCTAAAAGACACTTTGAAAAATGGAATTATAAATTGTTAAAATTTGCAACCCTTACGAAACTTGGGGTGCATTTTATCGACTTTGGAAGTTCAGAGAAACGTCAAGAGAGTTCGCTTTAAGTTATTGGACGATGGCGCCAGTGGAAGAGAGGTGAAACTCACACAACCAGCGTCTAGTATAGCAAATTTTAAGTACAATATAACATAAAAATATTATGAGAGCTCAATGAAAAAAACTTTAAAATTATTATTTAAAGATTTCACCCCAATGGAATCCCTTCAAAATAGAAGTTTCCAAAAGAATTTATTTTATATGCCTCCACGGACGGTTTAGTCAGCGAGACCCCATTAATCCAAATTTTGGGCTTCTCAGACCGATAAAACGCTCAAAAATCAAAAAAATAATATACTGAAAAGTCCAAAAATCCGGAAAACAGTTTTTCCCCTACGTATAAAAAAAAAAACACCTGAAAATGAGATTTTTGCGACAAAAAGCCGAAGAAAACCGGCTTAAAATAAATTAGCCATTAAGTAAAAAGTTAATAAATTAATTATTTAAGGTGGTAAAAGCGTATGTAGGTTTATACAATGAGGCTTTATCGATAAACTTTTTATAAAACAGTTTGCGAAGCCAAGTTCAACAATGCAATTTACACCATCTTGTTTTGTCTTAACTTTTGTTTAGACTCAGAGTTTATTTAACTTGATAACGTTTTTTTAAAATTAAGATTATAATCAAGACTTCAAAATAAAAATACCTAGAAGGTAACAAGTGGACCAAATTAATTGAGAATACGTCATTAACGGGTTATTATCATGAGTTTAACAGACAGTGAATTAATTAGGGGTAATCATGTCAGATAGTTTGGTAACGTGGTGCACGTATGCCCAAAGGGACTTCCTATCTAACCTCCGTGATCATAGGTTGCGTGATTTTCGTTTTCAGTTCACTTTGTCAAACGTGTTATTTAAATTGGAACATTATAAAACGTTTAAAATTATTTTTTTTCCTGGTTTCTAGTCAAGTTCAACGGTTTCGCTATTTTATTTGGTTTATTTTTAGGTTTATCAAATCTAAAGACAAAAAATAAAGTCTTGACGTTTTTTTGATCCTTGTGATATCCGTTCTTGCCAAAATTAGCTTTATCATTTCAACTAGATATTTGTCACCGTCCATTCTAATAATAAGTAAAAAAAAAATCGTTGAAAGAATTATTTTTTCGGCCAAGAACTCCTTGATTTACCAAATTTTGGCCGTTTTTTCGATTTTTTTTTCTCTAAGAAACGAACTTTTAAATTATCCTTGATATTTCGGGCAAGTAACCCGTTTCCCCCCAAGATACTTGCTTTTCTTGCTTCTTTTATTGGCCCATAGTTTCTTATGTGATTCAAATTTTTTTTATAATGCATATTTTTTTTTAGGGAGTAAAAATACAAGAAGTGGACGAGGGACAAATTTGTCTATCTTGTGACAAATGCCAGGGATTTGAACCCCACGTTTGGAGGTAAGTCAGAATTTTATTTCAACGCCTTAAACAGTTTTTTATGGAAAAAAATTTCGATACATAAATTTATTTTATTTATTTTTGATAAGTGATAAGAGGGTTTACCTTGAAGCGTCCAAGCGCCACTGAACTGGCGTTTTTTTCGGGTGAGGGAAGGCAGATGCTCCTAAGCCCTAACGTCCCCCCCTTTTTTTAACGCGTCAACCCATTCAAATATTTTATCCGCCAACATCTCGTCAAGACGGTCCATTTTTTCCAGGAAGTTTTTTTTGTGTTTCCAAAAAAAATCAATTAAAGGTACGTTATGGCCATTTGATGCTTTTCTTTCCGCTTATATTGCATGAAATACTTTTAAATAAAACCGCATTTTTCCTATAATTTTTTAGAAATAACTTATTTCTAACTTCTGAAAAATGTATAGTACGTAAAATTTTTAATCAGATAAAAAATTTTTTAAGAACTATTTTTTTATGAAATTTTTATTTTTAAAATTAAAATACCTAACAATCCTTTGGAGGAAGAATGGCTTCAAAGTTTTTCAAGGCGTTGTCATTCTTGACGAAGGATTGTTTTCTCTGACGAAATAATTTGGTTCCTTTCTCGGAGGTTTGTTATCGATACGTCATTCTATTGTTTTATAAATTGCAGCTTGAAAAAGATCCCTTTTATATTTTCTTCTAAGATTTAACGAGTTTCTTTTTAGTTTAATTACTATTTTAATAAGTTAAAGTTCCCTTTGACGGTTTTTTGACGAGGCCATTAGCCGTTTTCCTTTTCGTATAACGTACAAAGATGGGTTTGATGTTTTGCCAAAACCCATTACAGGCACTGACACAAGATAAACATACCAGGAATGATTAAAGGGACGGAATTGTGTTGTTTACTTTAATATAATAGGCGGAAGTCCACAAATTTTAAAAAGTTTGGGTATTTAGCGTGTAATTTTTGCTCAAAAGATGGCACCACCTTAACAACTTAGGTTGTCCAATGTTGGTTTTTTGTCCTCTTGGATTATTTTAAAATAAAATTTTCACTTTTCTCAATAAATTGTTTACTGAAGATAAACTCTTCGAAAACCGCAGTTTGATTTGAACGTTGGCCAACTTATAAGGCTAT
Source organism: Orius insidiosus (assembly GCA_014119065.1). Lineage (NCBI taxonomy): Eukaryota > Metazoa > Arthropoda > Insecta > Hemiptera > Anthocoridae > Orius > Orius insidiosus. Next base: position 17,101 of record JACGAQ010001907.1, read on the forward strand.
TTATTCCAGAAATAAGTTTACGTTTGTAAAATTGGGTTGAAAAATAAACTCATTTTGATTTTTATGTTTTTTTTTTCGTAAACAGGGGGTAGTGTCACTTCGAAACCGACAACACCTCCCGGTATTTCTTTTTAACATACTCTTCTAAATCACGGCGTAGGCGCTTATTTTATAAACGATTCTTTTTTATTTTATAAGAGGGAAAAAAACTAATGGTAGAAAATTTGTTACGGTGTATATTTTTGTCTGACCAAAAAAGATTTATTGGCACTTTTTGGCCAGCATGTAGACTAATAATTTAAACTGCTGTATAAAAATGGGCTCACGTTAAACCACCGAAAGAAATTGTAGAAATGAAAGAAAATCAATAATTACGTATAGAATAATTTACGTCAAATGTAAATTTCCGGTTAACATCCGGAGGTAAATTTTGTGTATTTTGATATGTAACAATTGACCTGTAAGGCCTTATGTACTTTTTGAAAATAAACTTTTTTCTATCTTTCTCACCACAACGCTACTGCTTTCCTAGATTTTGAAAATCGCTCGAAAAATTACAAACATTGAAGGGAGCATTGTTTGGATTCTAAAACGCTCCATTGTTTTCCCCTGCTAATGTAACTGGATTTTCAATTTTCCAATTGAAAAACTTCAACAATACAACCCATTTTGAAAAGTTCGCCTACATTAATTTATTATCCGAAATACCCAACTTTTATTTTAAAAAATCGGTTCTGTTGTTCCGGAATTTTTTGATATTCTTTACACTAAAAAAGATAAATGTGGAGCATGAGAAACCCGGCTTCATTAAAAGAATGTCCCGATTAAAAGAGGCGTGTTTCTTAAAAGAATTTTTAAACATTTAAAAAAGTGCTGTTATATAATAAGGAATATTATGAAATTGCAATTTATGACTTTATAAATTAAGAAAAGGGAATTTGATATCATTTTGAAAAATAAAACTGCAATAAAATTTTAAATCAAAGTATTTTAGTTTTTTGGGTTTATTACCCATTTATGAATTGTTAATGTTTGATATTAAAAGCCGAAGAGGGAGACGCCGAAACCGGTCGTGGAGTATCCTTTTTTTCATCCTCTATCTACCATTAGCTTTTAATATAAAAATTATAAAAAAAACATTGACGCCTCAATTATTTAACTATTGAATGAATTTTTTTATCCCGAGGATGCGAGGTTGGCTACCCTTTTTCCCCTATGGCAATAATATTTTCTTAAATGATTCTTCATTTAGGAGGAAAAGAAGTCCATAAAAATGAGAGAGTTAAATGATGACTTGTTTGAATTCCTCGTTATTGAGTGAAAGCATCAGGAAACGATTTTTTAACACACTATATTTTGAGTAGAAAAATATTTTATTTACAAAAGTAAAAAAAAATTGACTTATCACAATATGCGAGGTGAAATGAGCATTTTAGGGGGAGGGACTAAAGGGACTTTAGTGGTGGTAGATGGGTTGATGGTAGCGGGTTGAGCGTGGTAAGCGTGTCCGATTTTTTTAACTTCGGCGTTAAATCCGTTGTGATGGTCGGCGGTGTAGTGGACCTCTCGGGTGGTTCCGTCGGCTTCTTTAAGGGTGTAGTAGCCTTTGACGACGTCTCCTTCGCGGGTTTCGTGTTGGGCTTTGATATCTCCGGTGTGCGGGTCGTGGACGTTGTATTCAAAAGAATAATGAGGAGGAGCCTAAAATATTTCATTAAAAAAATCAAATTTATTTTTTCAAACTTACATAGTAGTCAACATCGTGGTGTCCATAACCACCATGTCCATACTGTGCCATCGCGACAGCGGCAAGACCGAGGATAATAGCGAGCTGAAACAAAAACCAATTTTTATGTTTATGCTATTCGAAGAAACCCATTTTTTTAAACAGACTACCTTGTACATGATTGACCGTTTGTGGTGAATGTTTGATTGTACCACCTTTGGCTTCTCTTGTATTTATACTCGGCGTAACGAGAGGGGGTATTGCCTAATACGCGTCCCCACTTTGTTCACATGTCGCATTTTAATGTATTGCAAATTTTTGATATCCTTTATTAAACTGTCTAAACATTATTATTATAATTTTTAAAATTTAAATCATAATTTATTTATTTAGATTAGGTTTTTTTTAATATAACAAAATTTATTATCTGAACTGCCAACTTTTTTTGATTAAAAAATATTATTCATATTTTGGTTAATCAGGATTATTTTTTGAAAATTTTTTTTTTATTTGTAGAATAAATAATAAACCAATGTGTAATTCATTTCGAAATTTCTTGTGCAAGTTGACAACATTACGGGATGTTTCTCAAGAAAAAAAAATTATAACGGGCTATTATCGAATTATCGGTTTACAAAAAAAGACTACGAATATGGTGGACGTAAATAAGCGCAAAAAACGTTCTATTAAGAATAAATGAATAATAAACGATTCCCACAAAACGAGTTACTTCTTGATCCAGAATCACCTACTTTCACTCTTGGACGTCTATTTGAAGATTTTATTATTTAAAAAAAAGTATTGGTTAATCTAGACCATGTTTTTTTCCGTATGTTAACGTCTCAAATGTAAATGTGAGTTTTCGTTTTTTTTATCTGTCAAAAAAAAATTTCTCATCACTCTTGTCACCTTTGGTTTAGGTGTTTATTCAGTTTTGCGGCCAAGATTTTCCTTCTCCACAGCATGGACTTTTTTTCAAATATCACCCTTTTTATTGAGTATTTTGGGCAAAATCTTAGATTTTACCTAGGCCCCTAGGCTAAGGAATTTATAAAAATGACCTAGTAGAAAAATAGGTTATTAAAAAAAAAGATTTCCTGTCTGTAATCTGTATAAAAATTGAGAGCGTACTCTTGGTCAACGAACAGGTTTAATCCTATTTTCCATTTTGGTAAATGAGATACACATTAAACTTATAAACTTGACAATTTTTTTTGTTTCATAACAATAATTAAAATACCTAAAGTGTTGATGGGCGGGAACTTATAATTCATCAGACTAACGAGGACTTATTTGTCAAACAGGTAAAGCTGAGTTGCAAAAAAACAGTTTTTTTACTTTAATGAAGGTTCGGTGTTCTCGGTGTCAAATGGGCCTCCTTTGCGAAACGATGTCGACCTGTGCCCCGGAAGAATCTCGAGCGCTTTCTAAAAGTAGTAAAATTTAATTGGGACAGCAAGTAGTAAAGGATGATCTAAATTGGAACAAAGGCATCTTCTTTTATCCGTTATATAAAATTCACTTGTAAAGTCACAAATGGCCGTTTATCTACCTTGAATATGGTCATCATTCTCTTAATGAGAGTTTGGTTATGTAAATTTTTTAACTACTTTCTACGTTTCCCAAGTTCAAATCAAAACCTTTCATAAATCTTTATTTGTGTATAATTTTATTGAAAAGATAACCGTCGGAATATGATTTTAATCGAAAGTCGAACAATCGGATTTTCGTGTTGCGGGAACATTTCGAAACGAGAAAAACGGACGCCCTTTTCTTTCCGTGCCGTTTTCCCGTAGTTCGGCTATTAATCATGAGGGATTCGAAGCGGAAATTTGGTCAAGATTCGGTGCTATCCAAGGACGGCTTTCGTCGTCGCCCTCTCGCGTAACTTCGTGGGATCTTTTCCGATGGCAGAATTTTGTGGATTTCCGCTCACAGACTAATACCCCGCAAAGGCTCGAAAGGTTTTCAATCAGGAGAGGAGTTATTGTATTTTAAGATGGAGAAAATGAGGGTTTTTCGGCCGAAAGGCTTAGCGAAAATTCAGGAATATTTGGCTTTTATGGGCGGAGGAGCGAGAAAAATGACCCGGAATAACAATAAATGGGTTTTTATCATCCAAAAATTTAGAAAAGGCTTCAAGATGTCCGAAAAGAGGACCTAATGCGTGTAAAATTTGTATTTCCTGAATTCATTATGCTAATTCTAAATTTTTTTAACGAATTTCAAGGAGCTTTCCTCAGGTTTTCGGCAAAGAAACACCCTTTTCCGTTAACCAAGGGCTTTTCCTTGAAATTCGTTAAAAAAGTAGTCTTTTGGGGTGTCCGTCTTTGGAGACACCCTCCGTCTCGATTTTGACCAATCAAGATTTTTAAAATTATTTCTAATCTGCCTTACCTACGGGACAACCGAAACGGCGGAAGCCGTCGGTCCGCTAAGGCCACCGACTTTCAAAATATCCTGTCCTAAAAAAAAATTCTCCAATATTGCAATTATTCCATAATATTCTTTATGAAATCTTAAAAATTCTAATGGTTCTTAAAATATTTTAAACTCTAAAAACTTCAATTGTATTAAGGAGCTGTAATTAACCTTATTTAAAATCTATTCCAAGTAAAGCCCGGTTTCTATCTATAGTCCTCTAATTATCCACGTTTTTCGAATATTTTCATCCTTATCTCATTTTATAAGGCTTAATTGAAACGATTGTGACAGCCATCTTGTCATTTTTTGACAAGATCTTTAGTTTTTTATTGGATAAAAGCGTTCTTGGAAATGTAGGTAATAAATAATAGCGTGGGGCAGGTGGCGGTTTTAAAATAGAAAGAACGGGTTCTTCAGTGTCAACTCTCGTGTTTACGGTTTGTCAACTCTATTCAAAACAAAGTGGAAAACTAAAAAGAAAAAAAAATTTTTCTTCTCGATACAATTTGGGATTTTGATTCTTTCTTCATTGGTCAAAAGATTGCAATAGAAGTTTTATAATGATCTTAAAATAGATCTAGAACCAGTTTTTAAGTTGATAATTTACTAATTAAAGCCTCGACCTTGCCAAAACGATAAGTCTTGAAAAAGTGGAGTTTTAACTTTGAATTGTGGCGTCTTTATCCCCGTTTTTTTTTCTTGCTCAATCGAGGCGACAACCGCATTCTCATTGCAGTCATCTTCCTGGACGCCGACAATAAAAGTTATGTCATCCCCTAGATTTTAGACTAAAAACGTTCACTCTCATAATGGGGGAAATTATTAAGCATTTAGGTTACGACGATTCGGTTATCGTTTATTATCCCTCGAAAAACCGTTTTTCTACTTCGCCTAGATTCTTGAAAAATAAAGTAGGGAGAAATTTTTGGAGTTGTTTCCTTGTGGGGCGAAGCTTTTTTTCGTCTACGAAGTATTTTTTTGACAGTTGGACGAAAAAATTTTTAAATTGAGGAAGTTCCCGTCAGTGCCAGCTCCATACCAGTACTTTATCTTGATTTAACCATGTAGATGGCGCTGATGTTACAAACATCATTTTTCGTTTAGTAGCATTGCATAACAAATAAATTAGTTGATGTCCCATAACTCAATAAACTTTCATTGTGTGATCAATAAAAATGATAGTTTTTAAACTGAGAGATACAGAAAAATTTTTTCTCTCTTTTAAAAGCCAATCAACGTCGCAAGTATCGAAAAACTCGACTTCCCACATCCCTTAATCTTCGAAGTGGTTTTTTATCGATACGTGACTTTCTTCCTTCCTCGAAGGCACTCGAGAATCTTCACCTTCGTAAGCATTATCCGTTAATGAAAACGGATCACGAAACTCTATCAATTTTCTGAGCTTAAAATCCACACCTGGATTTTTTTTCTCGAAAGATTTCGCAATTTATTGTATAACAAGGTGACCACTACATTATCATTAATCAGTTAAAAAGTACTAATTAAGTGTTAAACATTTAATTTTTAGAAGAAAGAGAATAAAAAATTAAAAGTGAAAGTAATCATAAAAAATACGAACGTAGTGACCCTTTGAGTCCTTCAAATCGACAATTCCAACAATATTAATGATTTATTACTTTCAAGCCTCAATTTTACCTTTATGGAGTGCACTTTAAAAAAACTATAAAAACCTCCCCATTTATTGAAAAATAGGTTTCGCGGAAGAGTTGATCAAAAGCTTTAAAATTAACCTATTTTTTCCCACACTTCGATTAAAAAAACCTGTTTGAAGTATCAGATTAGAATTATTTTTTGATTGTTTCCCTATTACGACCCCTTGTAAGTATCGTCCGAAACGCATTTTTTAAAAATTCGAGCGAGTTATGGACAAAGATCGTTAATTCGGTGGTTTGTGCCCTTACGTAAAACCTCATTCGATGCTGGCTTCTCTTTCAGTCTTAAAAACGGACCAATTTCGGTCCCTTTTTACCTTGCGTAATTCCATTGCCACATTACTTTATTTTTTTCATTTTTTTAATCGTTTTATCGGCGTGTCCAGCATAAAAATTACCCCTAGAATTATTTTAATTAAAAAAAAAACAAAATCTTTCCCACCGTTTGAACCCTGATCTCCATGTCAACCTGATACGCTAACCGCTCAATTACCTTACTTCTGAGCCAAAATCTTATCATAAATTCAAAAATTTGATAAAGGATTTTTCCATAGATGGAAGTAGCTAAAGTGTAGCTTAAAGTAGATAAAGTGAAGCTAAAAGTAGCTAAAGTGTAGCTAAAAGTAGCTAAAGTGTAGCTTAAAGTGGCTAAAGTGTAGCTAAAGTAGCTAAAGTGTAGCTTAAAGTAGCTAAAAGTAGATAAAGTGAAGCTAAAAGTAGCTAAAGTGTAGCTAAAGTAGCTAAAGTGTAGCTTAAAGTGGCTAAAGTGTAGCTTAAAGTAGCTAAAGTGTAGCTTAAAGTAGCTAAAAGTAGATAAAGTGAAGCTAAAAGTAGCTAAAGTGAAGCTTAAAGTAACTAAAAGTAGCTAAAGTGTAGTTAAAAGTAGCTAAAGTGTAGTTAAAAGTAGCTAAAGTGTAGCTTAAAGTAGCTAAAGTGTAGCTTAAAGTAGCTAAAGTGTAACTTAAAGTAGCTAAAGTGTAGCTAAAAGTAGCTAAAGTGTAGCTTAAAATTAAAATTGCATATATGCAGGTCGCCGCTATGGCTATCACGAAGCATTTTCACACCTCAAGCAGTTAATCCTGTATTCGTCACAATTGATATTTTTGTCCTTCTTGTATAGAAAAGAAAACTAGGGCGATTTCAATGACAAAAATCACTTTGAAAAAAAAATTTTTTATTTAAAAAAAAATTGATAAAAATTTTTTACGCGAAAAAAAAGTCCGATTTTACGTTTTTCTTCAGCCTTATAATTATTTTTTATAAAAATTTAAATAAGTGGTGGTGCAGATCAGGTATTGGGAGCCCAATTTTTTTAACGTGGGCTTGAAATCCGTTGTGTTTATCTGCAGTATAGTGGACTTCACGGAAGGTCCCGTCGGCTTCTTTGAGCCTGTAGAATCCTTTAACGACATCACCAAATTTAGTCTCGTGGTGCATTTTTTCATCTCCTGTATGCGGATCGTTCACTCTATAACCGTAGCTGTAATGAGTGGGCTCCTAAAATCACAAAATAGTAACGAAAACATTGTTTAATAATTACGTACGTCATAATAGTCGTAGTGGCCGAAATGCGCGGCGTGAGTTAAAAACGAAAGGAAGCCAATAATGGTCAAAAACTGGAATAAAAAGATATTTTAGCTTAACGGTCGAAATGGTCGACTAATTAAATTAAGGTTTCGTAATTGAAAACGTGGTGAGCACGCACGTGAAAATATATCGTCTGCCAAAAAGTAGTTGTAAATTTAAAAAACTTCCTGCTACAGATCACTTCCGTCACGACCGATTACAGAAAAAAAATTCTTACTAACCTTCACTATCATGTCTAAGGAACGTCTGAAGTGACAAAAGATTCACCCCGTTCTTTTTATAGTTGGCTCTAAGTGGAAACGAGCTCTAGTTCTTCATAGATTTTTATCTTTGCATTCAAAAGACAATCTTAAGATCTTGCAACAATGGGTTGCAAAAATAAATTCTAAATGATAAAATTTTCAAAGGTTCTAGTCTAAATTTTAAATTTTTCCCCTTTTCTTTGCAACTTCTTTGGGGTTAATTTTTTTCCTCTCGTCACATCAAGTTTTCTAGTAGTGGCTGTCATTTGTCTCTCGACACGGCTGACCCAATACATTTTAAAATTTTTAGAACGTTTTAAAAATCTGTGGTTACATAATCGCGGATTAAAAATTTAACGATAAATAGGGAAGTGGTCATTCCACGCTCTGGTAAATTCGTGTTAAAGAACTACCTTTAAATCAAGGCCTCGGGTTCCGTGCCGGAGAATTTTCTGTTTACTCTCACTTACGAGGATCGTTCTAAATCTGGACCTCTATACGTAACCGCATTGTTTTCCTTAAAAATAAAAATTTGTCTTGATCTCTTATTTTTACTTAATTAACAAGTTGTTTTTTTCCTCTATTGTTTGTTTACGGAAGCGTTTCTTCCTCGTTTCTTTGAGAAAAATAATCGCATTTAAAAAAAAAATTTTGTGGGTTAGTGTGCTAGACTTTCTGGGTAGAAGGCGGTGTAGGATTTTTTAAAAATTATTATGCGTACTTAGTGAGTTAATCAACCGTTTTCTGGATAGTTTACACTGTTTTTATGTTTAGTTGACCAACGACTTTATCGTCTATCATTATGGGTAATCGTTTTCTTGCTTCATCTATGTCGACCACGTCAATATGTTGGTTATTATTTAAAAGAAACTATAGATTACAAAAGTACTCATTTTAAGTTTCTTAAGAGGCAAAATTAAAATGCATTTTATATGCAATAATTAAAATTTATAGTTTAAATCGGCGAAAACGAAAGTTGGGTGACCCCGAAACGCTCGGTTACCTTGTACGACCTTGCGGGGTATAAAAAGTTGGGTTAATGAACCGTCTTATTTTAATGGAATTAAGTTCGTAAAAGAAAAGTTTTTTTTTACGTAAGGGAGTTGACCGGTTAAGTCCACGTTTGGATATCGGCACTCCGTCCCTGAGGTACGGGGAAAGTGTCGCAAACCGTTGGCCCACTCGAACGTATGCGCGCTTAAGAAACGGTCGCAAGGTCCATCTTTCACTCCATAGTCCTTCAGTAGCAATACAATTTGTCTTCACCCTTGTATTCCGGCCTTGTTTGCAAATTAAACCCTTTCTCCTTTGTAGATTTTTACGTCGTAAAAAAAGTTAACGGATCTACAAGAATAAAAGCATAAAATTAGCATATTTAAAATGTTTTAGATTTGAAATAGGCGAGGGCGTTTAAAATTTTTCTTCATTCTTTCATTGAGGCGTTTTATGTAAGAACCCTGGACTGGGTCAGTTCGAACGGGTTCCTCATTGCCGCGAACGACCGACAAACCCAAAAGGAACTCAGAAATGTGATTTATTCCATTATCACCTACAAACTTATCCTTCAAACTTGCTCTTGTATTATGTCATCGAGGGGCTCAACGTAATTACCGCCTTATCTCCACCTACCGATATCAAATTTTCAGATATTCTCGATCGATAGAATGAATTTATTATTCTGGATTCCTTTCCTCACGCACACGTTATGAAATTGCGAATCGGAGTGGGCATTTACTTTGTTATTCTGATCAAGGAGCAAATGTTTTATCGGTTTATTTGGGCCTTTCCCACATTTTTGCCCCAAAAAATACTTTTGAGAGACAGTTATCGTGATACTCTTCATATCCGGTTTTTGGAGGGTCTTCCATTCGCAGCGTAGAGTGAAACGACTTCCGTTGATGAAGGTTGTCCGTTCAATTCCAAATTTTCCAGAATCTTTCTTCTGCAGATATTGTCAAAAATGACGGATCTGTCTTATTGGGTTTAATGCGCTACAGCCATACGGTCAGCTCGTAGCCAAATTTGCACGGGGGGGGGGGGTTGTTGTAGGCAGAAATGTTGGCTTCTCACGATGGACGGGACGAAGAGGCAAAATAGTAGGTATATGTTTTTTTTGTTGATAAAATCCAGAGGCAATCATTTTAAATGCTTTTTTTATACAAAATGTTTTTAAAAAATCACAGATCCATTTTATAAATTAAAAAATTTCATTTGTTAAAAGCCATGATGTTTGTGAACGGCATGTCCGATCCTTTTGACTTCGGCGTTGAATCCGTTGTGCTTGTCGGCGGTGTAATGGACTTCACGAATTGTACCGTCGGGCTCTTTAAGCATGTAGTAGCCTTTGACGACGTCCCCTTCTCTGGTCTCATGGGCGCTTTTGTAGTCCCCGGTGTGCTCATCGTGAACTTTGTATTCGTAGCTATAGTGTGGCGGCGCCTACAAAAATCAGCCATTATTCATATGTTTCAATCCCTAATTCTCTTTTTAGCATTTATATCTCTGCATGCTTTTAGAGCTTTTAAAAATTATATTTAATATCTGTAATCCTAATTTTACCCCCTACTTACATATTCATGATGTTCAATATACCCAGCTGTGGCTAACGCGGCGAAAGCCAAAACAAAAACAGCAACGAATACCTTTAAAAAAATACGTAAATTCAAAATTATGAAAATCTTTCTACTACCTTCATGTTTGAGATCTACAATAAAAGTGTAATAATCAAAAATTCACGCAGGTTTATATATTAGGAAAAATAAGGAGATTCGCTCGGGTTAAGATGGGTTCAGAAATTTTTAATTTTATTCCTAACTTTCAGGATATTGTTTTTTATTTAGTAATATCGTTAATAAATTTTTAAATAGAACAGTATCTCTACTCCATATTTTCCATCAATAAAATTTTAATGAAATTCCGTCCTAAACATAATTAAAATTGTTGAAATAAATGTCTTGTGGTTTTTATTTATTTAAATGCCAGAAAAAAAACTAATTTTTGAATGATTTAAAATTTGCATAAGATCTGTGATAATTTAGGATTCCGTAAAAATTATGTTAAAACTGCATTTAAGTGCATATCTGGAAAGCGATAATGAATGGTAATACGATTGAATGTTTCCTTTCATTCTTAATAATACGTTTACTCATGATATTGGGCCGCGTTTTTGTATTGACATAATAAATTAGTGTCAAATAATATTGCGGAATACGGACGCAATAAACATTAAAATCGTAAATTAGTGTTTTCTTTAAATGCAGTCGTAATTTCCTAATTTAGACGTACTTGTAAAAATAAATTAATGTGTATTTGAATTTTTAAAAAATAAGAAATAAGGAGAATATGTCTTACTTTAGTCACGAATTTCATTAAACAAAATTTTTATGTAACGAAAAAACGTTTTCATGCTACCTTTTTATGAGTAGGTACCTTCGGTCAATTTTTTGTAAAAAATGCTTTTTGATATTCTAATTTTTATTGCGTATGTATTCCGCAAGGAGCTTGATTTTATAAATAACCAATAATGGAGGAAGAATGACTGATAACGGGTATCTCATGACGCGTTTCGGCTTAAAAAGTCTCGTCAGGTGACCTATTCCCTCTATCACAATCATTCTTCTTTTCACTGTGAACCCTATGTCCGAGAGATTTAGTAGACACAGCGGGAAGCCGGAAACAAACCGTTTCCCTGAAGCTCACCGCCGCCTCCACAAAAAAAAAAAAAAAAAAAAAAAATGCTTTGTTTGATAGAAATTTTCAAAATTTGCGGATATGGATGCCTAAAGTTCAGTTTTTTTAACAACCTTAAAAAGGAAGTTATTGTGATACCCAACAAACCATAGACTCTATAAAAAGGCAGTCCAGACCTGTAGAGGAAAACCGATCAATTTTTACTGATCATGAGGTTGTCTGTGTTGCCGGCCATCCGTCCGCCACCTTATTTTTCCGGAACACTTCACGGCTCTAATTTTCATTTTTTCACTGAACCTTCCTTTCATGTAGTTATTTTCTTCATTCTTTCTTCTTTGTAGGAAAATTGAAAAAACGATTTTTCTCAAATCCCTGCCTTTAGTTTTATTTCTTAACGTTTCGTAATGATTAAAAATCTACTTATCATGTTTTCGGCGACTCATTTTTTTTCGGTCCACCTATTTCTAGACGTTACAGTTTTGCAATAAACGACCACACGGTCTCAAAAGCGAAAACTTACCAAAAAATTTTAATAAAAAGGGAACAGGTTCGAGAGAATTTGGACAGTGTGTTGCAACTCAGGATTCGGGAAGGGAGAGTCAAAGGGGGTATATATAATCCGCGGAGTATTTACAAGGGCAGAGTCACTTCTCATTCAAACCGTTCAAAACTTCATCTAAAAACAAAATACAAAAATGAACTCCTTCATTCTTTTTGCCGCCGCGTTTTTGGCCGTCGCCAGTGCCCAATATTACGGAGGACATTCTGGAGGGTATCATCAAGCCATCGGAGGCGGATACGGTCACGGACACGACGACCACGATTACTATGTAAGTAAATTTTTAATTTTTCAAAAGCACCACTTCCCATTCGTCATAAATTTTTCCCAATTTTTTGCACTATTTGGTACAAATACATATACCTATTGTGTTGGGGATTTTCGCTGATTGTCTATATAAATTTCAGGCTCCTCCTCACTATTCTTTTGAATACAACGTCCACGACCCGCACACCGGAGATATCAAAGCCCAACACGAAACCCGCGAAGGAGACGTCGTCAAAGGCTACTACACCCTTAAAGAAGCCGACGGAACCACCCGAGAGGTCCACTACACCGCCGACAAACACAACGGATTCAACGCCGTCGTCAAGAAAATCGGACACGCTTACCACGCTCAACCCGTCTACCACAAAGCCCCTTCTTACTACTAAAATGTACTGAACTGATTTAAATTTCACTAAGTGAAATTTTATTTATCAGAATTTCTCAATTGTAAATATTTTTTTTTACGTTTTTATACGAATTAAATTTTATTACCAAATTTTTTTTAATTACATCATTGAATACTTTCCTTCATTGGTAAATCGCAATGTCGTGATTGCGTGCTTTGTTCGATCTAGATTTACTCTGGCAAGAATAGGCTCTTGACTTCCTTATTCTTGACAACAAATCTTCATTTTTAAAAAAAGGATTTGAAGAAAAGAACAGGTTTTTTGGTAATTCTCAGATTTTAGTGCACTTTTATTAGGCATTTAAGATGTAACATGTGACTTTCTTTCTAATTAAAACTAATTTAGGAGGACTTTCGCTTGGCACGTTTTTAATTAAGTCTGACCATCACATACGGATTTTTAAAAAATTTTCAAGATATTTTGTAACCTGGTTAATTCCTTCGAATTTTCTAGACTCAAGAAATCAATCGCAATTATTGTGGAGTATAATACCCAGCGTGAAAGTTAATAAATCTATAAGAGTTCACTCTAGTTTATGTAATTTTCTGTGGAACTTGCGCATGCGACATAGTGTTAAGAAATAATCTTAGCCATATTTTTAGTGAACTTAAGGGATCCCTGAAATGCGGAATGTACGCCCACAAATATTACGAAACGTTTATAATCTCGATCGTCCTTCTTATTAAGACCCGGTAGCATTTTTAGGTCACTTTTTTTGATAGTGATCGTGCAGGACTTGTCCAAGCTCGTACGCTAGTATATGACTTTCCAAGACGAGACAATAAAAATAAAACTTTCACTTAGAATTACGGAGCACCTTTTTTTTCTTTCTATTTTTATTCCTAATTAATTTACTTAAATTTGACTTTTTTTTGGAGAAAGTTGAGCTTTAAATTGATTTTTATGATTAAAATAAAAAAATTTGATGAAACGAGTTTGTATTTATAATGGGTGTTAATAAAGCTAAAGCTGAGTAAGTTTGTTTCCTAACCAATTTTTCGTAAAGTGGGAGCAAATTCAAAAACTTGTTAAAATTATGGTTTTAACTTCCTTAAAGAAGTTATTGTGATACTCTCCACGTCGGGTTTTTGGGAAAGGTCTTCCCCAAAAAAGGAAACCCCGGAAAATTTTTCGAAAAAACTTAGAATATTTTTTGACAAAAAAAACTTTAAACATTTTTCGAAATTTTTTTTAAAAACTCGGAAAATTTTTCAAAAAAAAAATTAAAACTTCCCCCTTCCTTATTCTTCCCCCCTTATACTTTCCCTCCCTTCGTTATACTTTCGTTCCCTTCTACTTCCCCCTCTGTTATACTTCCCCTTCCATGTACTTCCACTCCGTTTTACGTCCCCTCCGTTATACTTCCCCCCTATACTTCCCCTTCCCATATACATCCCCCTCCTATATTGTTACTTCTCTCTAAGGAAGTTTTCGTTAGAAGCTCTTCAAACCAGTACTTTAGTTTCGTTTGGTTTCGATTGTTTCTTCTAGATTGCAGCCAAATCAAAAATAAAAAAAAAAAAAATGCTACGGACGGCAACCAGACATTTTATTTTTAATCTGCCCTTCCCCCAAACCCCGACGTCGAGGGTATCACTCTTTAAGGAATTAAAACAATCAAGCGACAAAGCATTTTGCCAAAAAAAAAGCAAGTTTTGTCGTTTTGTCTTTCACCTAACGAAAAAGCACTCTTTTATGGGCGTTTCCTCGGTTTTTATGCCCAGAAAACAAAAATTACCACATTTTTAGCTTTAATATGACTTTTATGTTCTTGTTGGCTTTTTCCTCTAGTCCTCCTTCTCCGAACTCGTTTATTCTTGAGGAAAGGATCTTTAGGATAAAAAAGTATATCGTAAATAATAAATATTTATTTTTTAAGATCCTTACTCTAAAAAAATCAAAATAAATAATTTTCTTCTCCTTTTTTTCCCCCACAACTCATTTATTAACAAAAATGTCATGTCCATGATATTCTTTATGCGTGGGGTGCTTTGAATGGCCTTTATTGGTCACAACTGCTTTAAAACCCGTGTGTTTTCCCGCAGTATAGTGGACTTCTCTGGTCGATCCGTCCGGCTGTTTGAGCGAGTAGAACCCTTTGACTTCATCCCTTTTCTCGATTCTTCGTGACTTTTTATATCGCCAGTCGTCGGATCGTTCACACTGTACTTAAAAGCGTAAAAAGTCGGTGTCTGCAATAAAAAAATTAAAAAAAGTTTTTTTTTTTTGAAATCTTACTTCATGAGAATCTTCATCTACGTATTCGGTTTCTTTGAATATTTCGGGGTTTGTGACAAAAGGATGGTTGTAGTACTCTTTTATTTTAGTCTCTCCGAACGTTTCTTTTTTATTTTTTTGATAAATATTATAGCGTCGTGAAATTTGATCCCTTGTATTTTTTCGAGTTCTTCATAATATTTTTTGTGGTGGTCCTCATGAAAGTTTTCGTCGATGGATTGATATTCGAATTTATTGACATCTTTTTTATTGAAGCGCCCTCTTTCATTTCCTGAAATGCCTGTACTAGTTGTAATAAAATAATAAAATTTTAAAATTCTTACTCTGTACGGACGTAAATATGGTCTTCTAACTTGTCTTATCGGACGAAAACGGTACTGGGCTTGAGTAAGGCCGACGAAGGCCAAGAACACGAGAAACAAGTTCATTTTTTGGTACACGATTTAAGTCTGGCCTTGGTCCAGAATGACGGTCACGTTTATATACCGGCTCTCTCTTCAAAATCTCCCTCCATGAAGATGAGTCAAACTGTCACTTTCATCAGATTGTGATTATCATGAATTTCTAATTTTCTCATTAGTTTAAAATTAATTTATTTTTAATATACAATTTAGTTATATTTGAAAATGATTGATAATGAGTAGGTAGGACGATATTTCGGACGACGGCGTTGAACCCGTTGTGTTTGTCGGATGTGTAATGGACTTCTCGGATCGAACCGTCGGCTTCTTTAAATGTGTAAAAACCCTTGACGACATCTCCTTCCTCGTCTCATGCTGTGCCTTAATGTCCCCAGTATGTATGTCCTTCACGTTATATTCAAACGTATAATGCGGTGGAGTCTAGCGGGAAAAAAATGACATCAATTTAAGCACAAAAAAGTACGATCGGCCTGGAAGAACCCCCTGACTCGGAGGAAACAAAAGCTTCTTGAAATAATAATAATTTTAAATAATTACGTAATAGTCCTCGTCTTCCATGTAGTGATGTTGAGCGAATATCGAGGGTATGAGAAGCGCAAATGTGAAGAAGTTCATATTGATTGGATTAGTCGAACTTGACTCTCCGCCCTTGAAAACTTGATCTCTCTTTTATACCTACAACTTTCTTGTCAAGCCCCACCATCAAGTTCACACTTTTTTCGTATTTTTGAATTTATATAAAAAAATCTATCCTAATAATGTGTGATACATTATTAAAAATGAATTTGTTGTTAAAAAAAGTGTTAAATAATTTAAAATTTGGGGATTAATTATGATTTTCGATGTCCTTGATTGAAGCGAAATTTCTCCCTGAGGTGTTTTTTTGTCAAAGTGGGTTTACAGGTTCCGTTGAAATGAAATTCGCTTTCAGAAAGTAGGGCTTTTTAGTAAAACGGCGATAAATCAATATTTTATAAACGAGCAGACAAGTTTTTAATGACGTTACCCTTTTTCCATATAAAGTGATATCTTCAAAAAGCGATTTTTTTATCTTTTTGATTTTGTACAATATGAAAGAAGAGAAAAAGGATAATAACGAATACTTTTTGTCACTTTCCAAATAACTGGTTTCGTTTAAAACGTTTTCCACTTTACACTCTCCCTTCTAATCTTCTTTAAAGATAATCTAATTTCTCAATTATTGGACCAGGTAAAAAAAAGGTTTCAATAAAAATGAATGGTCCTACGAAGGAAAGGACATATTCTCTTCTTTGATATCTGAGTATGACGACATCGAAGTAAATCGTGAAAATCGAACACCTGCAAATATCATCTTGGGCTATTATTTACGTAAAATGTGCAGTAAAGAGTCTTTAAAAATGTCCGCACGCGTCTACGTATGTAACGCGTTTCCATTTAGCTAACCGACCGTTAAATCGTTTCATCTCCTAAACTTTGATTGTTCTGTTACGAAACGTCGAGATTAAACGCTCGTTTAGGAAAATGGACACTTTTTTAAACTTCCTGTTTCAGATTGTCGCTCTTGAAAATTTGATTTTCTGTTTATTTTTTTTCGTAACGAGTTGAACTGGGTCAGTCTGGCAAGGTGAACGTTATAGGAAGTTAGTGAAACGATTTTTTTTTCTACTGAATATTTTGACTCTGCTTTTACGCATTCCAGATCGACTTTTTTTTCCTTTCATTTTTCTTTCACAATCATAATCTTCTCCCCCGCCCAAATTATTGTTTCAACTGCTGTGACAAACTGGTTTCAAACTGCAGTTAGAAGCTATTATTTTACACAATTTTCTTCATTTCGGCATATTAAATGCTTTAGGAATTTGAGAAGGTTGCTACTTGCTTATTTTGAAGGATTTTAATATTTTTTGGGGGAAAAACAGAAAAAGGAATTTTTTATTTCGAACCTTCTGATATCCTACATTCTATTTCAAATTTTTTGATCAAAAATATATGGTGTTTACAGAAGCGTGAACTATTTTATAATGTAATATTAAAATTAAGTAATTATCACATCCACGTGTGTGTATATAAAGGTGTTATGGATCATAAAAAAGTTACAGTCAACAGTCGTTCACACAACGAAAAACATCATGAAGATCGCTATTCTCCTGGGCGTTTTCGTCGCTTTTATTTCCGGCCAAACTCACGCCGATCATCACGAACATGATTATTACGTAATAATTTGAAATTTCTTTGTTTTTTAAATTTTAAACAATTTTTTTCTTTAGTCTCCCCCGCATTATAGCTACGAATACAAAGTTGAGGATAAGCACACGGGGATTATAAGAGTGCCCATGAAACTCGTGAAGGTGATAAAGTTAAAGGTTATTATATGTTGAAAGAGGCGGACGGGACGATCCGAGAGGTCCACTACACCGCCGACAAACACAACGGATTCAACGCCGAAGTCAAAAAAATCGGACACGCCGTACACCACGAACCCGTCCACCATTACCACTATTGATTAAATCATGTAAATTAAAATACTTTTTCACCTACTGATTTTCTAATAAAATATTTATTTCATCATTTTCTTATTTTTTTACATATTAATAATGGTGGGATACTCTACCTTGCTAAATGCCACTTATCCGTTTTTGAGCAAAAGTACTCCAAAAAATGTTCACCGAATACTCATTTTTAAAACTGATTTGTTGGGAAAAACTATCCGAAAGTACGGAGAAATTAGGGCCGTTTTTGAGGCCTAGCAGGATGATGACTTTATTTTGTTATTCCTCTACTTTGAGAAAGTCCCAGGCCATCTACCACAACCAAAATCACTTCCTGTAAAATGACGATTTCGGAAAAAATTTGGGTGTTAGAAAAATTCAATTTTGAGCATTTTTTCTGGCGTTTCTCCATTTTGAGCTACTTTTTAAAAAATAAAATAGACATTTTTATCTAAAATTTAGCTTTTGTGAAGGGGCAGAAAGTCTATTTTGTAATGTTGGTAATTGTGATTATGACAAGATTTATTAGTTCCATTGAAGTAACCATTTTTGTATTTTTTTTCCTTATGTAAAATAGAGGATATTAACTCTTATGTCGTTGACATTGTACTCCAGGGGTGGTGGATTGTTGTGAAACAAATCCCGAAGTGAGAGGCGTGGTTGTATAAAAGGGACATTCAAGTAATATTCCGGTACAGAGTATCAGAAACATTTAAACCGGACTTCGATATGAATACTTTCTCGGTAAGAAATAGGTTTTTAAAGGAAAAATATTTCTAAATTTTTTGTCAGGCTGTCGTTTTTTTGGGGTCATCGCTTTGGCCGCCGCTCAATATCACGGGTATGGTCATGAAGAACATCATGTCGATTATTATGTGAGTGTTAAGTTTTTACAAATTATTTAATCTCTGATTAAGTCTCCCCCTCATTATTCCTACGAATATCAAGTTCACGATCCTCACACCGGAGACGTCAAATCTCAACATGAAAGTCGCGAAGGTGATGTCGTCAAAGGATTTTACAGTTTGAAAGAAGCCGACGGTACAACCCGAGAGGTCCATTACACTTCGGACAAACACAACGGATTTAACGCTGTCGTCAAAAAGTCGGACACGCCATTCACGCTCAACCTCTCTACCACCATTAGGACCAATATTCTAGTGTATTTATTATAATTTATTTTTACTTTCCTATTTTTTAAGAATAAAAATGTGATACAAGAATTTCGATTGTTTACTTTACCATAATTTAAGGATATAACAAAATAGAAAAGTGTTTCCACGGTAAGCCAGAAGTCTCGGGTTCGAATCCAATTCAATGCCTCTTTTTAGGTAGATTTATTTTCTTTGAAATCTACCTATTTTTTTCCCTTCTCCTCCTTATTTTCATATTTTTAACTTTTTATTATAATTTTTAATTGAAATAATTTGAAAAATTCTACATATTACGTTATAAGAAGGAAGAGAAATTATAACGAAAGAAATCGTGTCAAGTTCATCGTAAGACTCACTGGAGCATATCATTTCGCCTTATCTGAGAACTTAACTATTTCATTTTTTTCTTAATTTTTATTTTCTTTTTATCTACTTTTAATTGGTGACATTTCGACCTGATATTGAGCTTTTAAATTGAAAAAAAGTAGTGGTTAGCTTGATTTTTAAACACACAATGTGATACCCTTCACAGACGGTTTTGGTATAAAATTGTAGCTTGATATACAGGGTGTCCGGAAACACATGGCAAGCGTCTGGGAGAGCGTTAAAAAGTGGTTTTACGAAAAAAAGTTAAATGTAAACCCCCCTTAATTTAAATCAAAGAATTTGATGGTGTAGTTTAAAATCCGCCTGGATATACAGGGTGTCCCAGACACAACCTAACTTCGTTATTTCAAACGAGAACCCCTATTTTTATTTCAGATTCGTAATCTACGCAAAATTTCAAGTAGATTTGAGTACTCATATGACGATTTTGGACAACTTTTAAAAAATGTCAAAATTTAGCGTTTTTTGCGCTAAAATCCGTTAAAATTGACCAGGAGACTCGTTTTTTTTTTAATTCCACTTATTTTTTCCCGAAGAATCCAACTGTCTCAAATTTGAGCATCTTCGCATTCTGCATCACGAGATTTCGTCGCTAATGGCCTTTTTTCAAGTTAAAACCCAAATTTTTAGTTCTGAAATGAAAATTAGCACTTGTTGAAAGGAATTTTTCTTTCGGACCACAAATTTTGAAAGAGCTACAGCGTCTTTTGTGTTTATGGATCAAAAATTAAAATTCCGTCAACAAATCGCTAATTTCCATTTTTGAAGTATGGAATTTGGAGTTAAACTTGAAAAAAGGCCATTAGCGACGAAATCTCGTGATGCAGAATGCGAAGATGCTCAAATTTGAGACAGTTGGATTCTTCGGGAAAAAATAAGTGGAATTAAAAAAAAAACGAGTCTCCTAGATCAATTTTAACGGATTTTAGCGCAAAAAAACGCTAAATTTGACATTTTTTAAAAGTTGTCCAAAATCGTCATATGAGTACTCAAATCTACTTGAAATTTTGCGTAGATTACGAATCTGAAATAAAAAATAGGGGTTCTCATTTGAAATAACGAAGTTAGGTTGTGTCTGGGACACCCTGTATATCCAGGCGGATTTTAAACTACACCATCAAATTCTTTGATTTAAATTAAGGGGAGTTTACATTTAACTTTTTTTCGTAAAACCACTTTTTAACCCTCTCCCAGACGCTTGCCATGTGTTTCCGGACACCCTGTATACGAGGATGGAAAAATATAGAAAAAAAATTAGGACTTCAGTGGGATTTGAACCTAGGGCCTGAGGGTTTCTTATTCCGCGCTCTACAAACTGAGCTATGGAAGCCTAGGTGATAAATTGTTCTTTTATCGAGTCAAGTTTAAACTAATTGATTAATAATTAAAATTAACATCTAAAATACATATTAGGTATAGCAAAAATAAGAGGAAAAGAGAAAGAGTAGTTGGAAAAACAGGTTCAGATCAAAGGGCTTATCAACTCGGCTTCAGTGTTGGGCTTTAAGCTTAAAGGTCGTATGTTCGAATCCCACTGGGGGCCTCAAATTTTTTACTCTTTTCTCCTTCCTATTTTACTCGGTTTAAAAAAAATGAAAATTACTGTGATACCTTCGAATGATGGGTTTTCAAGTTTTGCTGATCTAAGGAAAACCACTGATTTGAATTCGGGGGCGGGTTTTGAGCCCGTTTTTCCTAACTTCATAGTCACCACCAGACTTTCACAAAATTTTCCTTTTTCCCAAGATTTCGGTACCTTGAAAACTTATTGTCTCTGAAATTCGTGAAATCAGAAAAACCTCTTTAAAAATTAATTGAAAATGAAGCTCTAAGCCTTGTCTAAAGTTATAAATATATCTTCATTTAGCAAACCAATCTTCTAATCTTGAACTTGATGTTTCACAAATTTAACGTTTCAATTTCTTCGATAGTTTTTTTTTCGGTTTAAAATTGAGGAAATTTAAATTAGAAATTCCATCGCCACTCATCCCAGCGTAACGGATACAATTAAAAGGATGCGTCGACGTAATAACGTTAGTAAAAGTTGATATAAAAGAGAGAGATTGTTGATTACCAGCATTCAGTTTCGAGGAGTACGCCAGATCAAAAACAATGAATACTTTTATTATCCTTTTCGCCCTCGTCGCCGCATCGACAGCTCAATACTACGGAAGTAGATAAAAAAGGCCGGTTCTAGCTCAAGTGGAGGCGGAGGCTGAGTCAGACTCCACCTACCCTTCCGCCTTGCCCATCGCTCCACCTCACCTTGTCTTCACTACCCCCCTTCCCCTCCTGCCCTCCTCGTCTTCCACTACCCCCCCCCTCCCCCTGCCCTACCTACCCCCCTCGCCTACCATAAACCAAGTCTACCAACATAAAAAATTTTTCTTCTGCTCCGAGATTCGAACCCGAGTCTCCTGCATGGGAGTCTATCACCTTATCCACTACACTACGCCGTCTTATTGTTCATCACTACTAATTAATGGATGATAGACTCCGACCCCTCGCCCTTCCCTGTCCTCTCCTACGTCATCGAGAGTGTCAACAACCCCGCCTCTCCCTCGTGAAACTCTAGGCGACTATGGGAAATCCGATCGTCTAGACATTTTTTCTCCTTTATTCAATAAAACTTAAATAAAATTAAAATAAACTTGAAGTCGGCTCCATATTGGTTCTCTAAATTTGCCAAAATCCTCGTAGGTAGGGTCAAATCACCTTTTACCAGAAACAGCTCCAAACCAATTTGAAAGGACTCTCATAAATGGGAAAGGAAAGAAAGAAAGAAAAAAAAAAATTCAAGACAAAGAAAATTTATTTCCTCATTCAGTATTACAAACATTTATTTTTCTTTACCGATAAACTCCACATTAAAACACTGTCCAATTTTGCCGAGGTAAAGCAACGACACTTGTTCAACCGATTTTTGGTTATACGCCTCTATGTCCTTTTCCTCGAAGTTCTCCCCGATACGTCGTGGTAAGAAGACTCGAAAAACTTCTCCTTCTCCATCCTCCAATGTGGCGATAATCGATTTGCCAAATTTTGTTTCCATAATATTGATTTCCTGCATCGGGTACGGATGTCCTGTCTTTAACGTATCCATTTTCTTTATTTCTTTTATTTTTGAAGCCGAGTTTAATTGCTCGAGAAACGCCATGATGATCTATTCAAGAGAGAAAAAAAATTAGACAAAATAAATAAATAAAATAATAGAATAAATATTTGATTAACTTACCGAATAGGAAGGGGAAGATCTGTCTTGGATAAATCTCAACTGTAGAATGGATTGGTGGGAGGAGTGCTGACGTTATATAATCAAAGCCCCCTCTTCACCCAAAATAGAGGAGTGGGGGGCAACGTCATCAGCTCGTAACACCGGAATATTTTCAATTTCCAAAAATTTTATAATTAATAATTGCTTTAATAGGGAAATACACTCATTTATGCGATTGAAGAAAATGGTCAAATTATTAAACTCCGACTTTAGGAAGTTAACAGTCTGAGAACGCGGAAATGCATCCGGGAAATTCGTATAGGTGTAGCCAAAAGTAACGATTCTCGCTCGCACTCTCTTCTCCAACGAAACCGAAATTTGTTCCAAGTCAAAACGGTCACCATCTTTGCGTTGAGAAAAGAACTCGTTTATCTTTTCCGATAATTCAATTATTTTCACCCAGTCCCGTTCATTAATACACACAGCACTTGAATTTCGGCACATTAACACCACATAAGGATCGAGGAAGTTTGATGAAAGGGAATATAACCCAACTATCGCATGTTTCCCTCTACCTAGCCTAAAATGAGTAGAGAATGATAACCCATCCATACTCTTTGAATCTATTTCGTCAACTGATTTACGGGAAAACAGATAGTTTATCCCCCCCCCCCCTCCTCCCCATACTGCGAACAAGCACAAGCATGTTTCGTTTCTATCAAAATTATTTGTGGGTATTTGAGAGGAAAATAAATACATAAAAAAATAAATTAATTAAGCAATTTTATTTAAAAAAAAAAAATTAGGCAATACATGGATAAAGAGTATACAACATTTGTTCAATTTCAAACAATTCAAAGCTAAAATTATTACAACGGCAAGTATCCGGTCCTGAAGTCACCTGCGGATTACTCCATACGCACTGGGTGTAATGGCCGTTTTCGGTTTTAGTTGTCCAAAGCGAGGCTCTTTTCTCTAATTCTTCAATCTTCTTATTTAGACCAACGTATGTCGAAGCAAAGGGATGATTGATTTTTACATTTTCATAATCATTAAGAAAAACACCAAATCGAGGATTTTTTCGAATGGTCCTTAACTCCTCCATGTTACTTTGCAAACTAATCAAAATAATAATTTTTCTTTATATTTTCTATTTTCCTACGATCTGAATAATTGATCTTACTCAGCAATCGAGCTCAGACTTGTCTCTGTCATTGACCGCATCTCAGGTTAAACAATGAAGGGGAGAAAAAAAAGTGTCAGCATTTCAATAAAATTACATTGTTACGTTAAACTCGATTTATCAATCCATGAATTTTGGGAAGAGTCCAAACCTAACCATTTAACGAAATATCTATCGCCTCGCCTTTAAGCACTTTCTCAACTAAATAAACGTCTGGATGTTTAACCTTAAGAATTTCTTCACCATAAAATACGCCTTTTATCAAATTGCCCTCTTCGTCTTTCAAATTGTACGTAAACGGCTGAGTTCGATTAACTTTACAAACAGTGAAAACCTCGGTCCCCCAAGAAGGTGTATACCCTTTTGAAAATTGATGTTTAAACTTTGAAATCCTCACACGGTCTCCAACCATGAACTTCGGCTTGGTTTTTTTCCTATTGGAAATCACACCGCGACAAGAATACTGTTCAATTAAGCTCTTCTCGTTTGAGCTATTTACAGAATCTGGTGCCATTCCGATACTCCGATGAAATTTGGCATTGTACTGCGCGACTATCCTCGGAATTATTTTCACCCATTTTTGATTACCCTGCAAACTAAACTCCAACCACAACATTCGCTTCAATGTTCGAATCAAACGTTCGGCCATGAAAGCCTTCATTCCACTAAAAGTGCTATAATGATTGATAGAATGCTGTTTCATCAACTTTTTAAACTCCTTGTTGTAGAACTCCTTTCCACAATCAGTTTGTAAATTTCTCACATTCGACGCCGAAGCTGGGATACCCTCAAGAATTTTTCGGAAAGCGTCCGTAACAATCCTAGCGCTTTTCCTTTTTATAGGTGCAGCAAAGGCCTTCTTGGAAAAACAATCAATCACTACCAATATGTATCTATATCCCATATCAGGGTAACGAGTCATATCGGCTAAATCCGCCTGATACATTTCGTTAATCCCCCGCAACGAAATATGACGACGTGGGTAGTTTTTACGAGCGGGAGTATGGAGCTCTCTAACGACATCCTCTCTCACTGACGTCATCATGCGTACTAAGAAAAAAGAAAAAAAATCAATGAATAATATGCGCCTCCCTCAACTCCTCAATTATCGATAAAATTTCGTTATCATGGCCCGTGTGGCCCGCAGCTCTAGAACCCCACAGCAATCGAAGACGGTCCACTAACTCGTTTGGATCATCCCAAAACTCAACACGAGGTTGAAGCAGATCCATATACGCCTCTCCTCTCTTCTTCTGCCCTAGCAAATTTTTAATAATGTTGCAGTATTTGGCGCTTCTATTTGAATTTATGGGAAGAGACTCGGAATATCCCTTTCTGGCTGCACTCGTATCGATCAGTATATTTTTGTAATTTTGCAAGTCCGAGTCCGTGACCAGCTTCATTTCGGGATCCTTCATAAAAATAAGTTGATAAAGGCCTTCGCTTCCGGTATAAGTCTTCCCTTTAACGTGGATATCGTTTCCAGACACGCTTACCGGAGAATCACCTATCATCCAACCGTTTGAGACAAAACGAATGCCATACACGTTGTCGTATGAGTCTGACTTCTTTAACAGAAACTGTTTAATATACTTCCTAGGAAGCTCGCCAAAATTGAACAAATGTTGATCGACATCTACATCATCATCATCCTTAGAGTTTTCGAATGCCGATTGCACTTCTTCCAACGGCGACATGGACAGCGTAAACGATATATCTTCTCTTTTTCCGCTTTCGTCCAAACTTGGATCGCAACTCGCTGTTCTCGTAGCCATCCTTCTCTTCTTAGACCTCTTTGCAGGCAATTTAGAGCCGTATGGAGTGTCGATACGAGATCGCACGAGGGTCTCCTCCCCCTCCTCTTTTACAATAGGTGTTGAGAACGATAATTTCCTCTTCCTCGACGACTTCAAGATGGGTGATAAAGCCTGCGCAAATTCTTCAGACCTTGTGCCATCCTCCTCCTCGAATAGAGACGAGATTTCTTCGGTTGGATCTCCTCCTCCTCCGTTTTCATCCAACATCAATTCGTCGTTGACAAGGTTTTCTTCTGAGAAGTCGTTTGTCTTTTTCTCTTTCATAACCTGCACGAGTTCGTTGAGAGGTTTCACTATGGGTTGCGATCTTTCTTCTATTAGAGTTTGAAAATCACGTTTATTCTCTCGCAATAGCTTATGCTTCATTCGAATCGAGTCGCTAACTCGAATGATTTCATTTTTCAAAGCTCTTTCGTTGCTCATTTTCAGACTTCGACTGAACCAGATCTCGCTATTACATCCCCTCTTATAGCATAATGAACTCGTTAAATCCACGTCTGTAGCGACCATCGTTTAATTCACGCGTTTTATCAATAACCAGAAAGCCGAATTTATCCTTCCAGCACTGTGCACACATCTCTTTAAATTCCTCAAACTTCATATCCGTGGAGACGTTTTCTTTGTAAACGTGAATTAAATTCAACTCGTCCATCTTGAACAAAATTAAGAAATTCGCGTTATCCCTAATAAGCTGTTTAGGGACACGAGCAAAGGACTGACAGAGGTAAAACGAACTTAAACCTCTATGTCTCCCTTGACAGAAATAATCTCTTATCCTCTCTTGTTTATCCGTGATAACATCGTCGAAAATGAACACAGAGTCCGGCTTCGACTCTTCCGGCCTTATCACCTCACAATTGTCCGAATACGTAAAAAATCCAATTTCCGGTAGTTTCTTCATGACCTCTTCTAAAAACGTGTACTTGGGCTGACTTAACGATTTGCTATAAATGTAAATATTATCAAAACGTAAACCTTCATTGTCAAAAAGCAACGTTAATATTAAGTTTGTTTTTCCGCAAGCGCTCGGACCGGCGATTATGCATCTTATTGTGTCTGGGAATAAAGGTCCGTGTGTGGGGTTTCTTATCTCACGCCCTGCAACTATTTTATCCCAAGAGCCGACCTTGAGATAACCACCCGAGACTTTCCGGAACCGCATAAGTCTACGTCTGGAGTGTAAATGAATTTGAACTTCCGCGCGATCTCTTATATATATTAGGATGAGACGAACAGGTATCAATCAAGTTTCTGCAACCGAAGGAGTAACATCATGACGTCGTCTTCACGAAAACAAAGTGCTTATTCTACTTCTTCTTCTTCTTCTTTCTCTTCGAAGGGGCGAAAACCTCGCCGCCCGCGAGTAAAAGGTGGAGATCTAAAATCGCTCATTAAAAAGGCTAAGGATTCGTTAAAAAATCTTGACCCGACTACGTCTCTCCGGAGCAAATAGGAGTCGCCTTACGTATACTTAAAAAGAACGTGAAAAACAAGTTTGCTAAAAAACCTCGAGTCTTACAGGTACCAAAACGGGGTGGTTTTTTACCTTTCTTATTAGCCGCTCTACCTGCTTTATCAGCTGTTGGTTCTCTGTCTGGAGGGGCGGCGGCGATTGCAAAGGCGGTGGTCACGGCAAAAGACGCTAGGGACCGTCTCGAGGAAATGAAAAGACATAATCATAAAATGGAGGAAGTCGCACTCGGTAAAGGTGTCTACTTAAGACCCTATAAAAGCGGCCTCGGTCTTTTTGTCTCTCCAAAAAACTTGTAATACGACTGCCTGAAAGGGCCTTAACTGATAGCGACCTCTACCGACTCATTAATAAGCTTCAAATACCTTTCTTTCGCGGGATATTTATGCGAGATTCACTTCCGAGAACCCCACCACGTACAACGGAAACAGGGATAATAAACCTTGATAGCTCAACGGGTCCCGGAACGCATTGGGTCAGCTACTATAAAAAGGGACGTACGGTTTACTATTTCGATAGTTTTGGTAATTTACCTCCCCCGAAAGAATTTATAGATTACATACTCTCCTTATCAGACAGTCGTCTTTCGATTAAATTTAACCGTGATCGCTTTCAAGAATATAATACGGTAGTGTGTGGCCATCTCTGTCTATTGTTTTTAATTCTGCATACCCTATAAAAAGAAAACGTAATCTCGAGAGGTCGTTCATTATGTCTTTCACCTTATCTTTCTCAGGACGTACGTCACTTCTTTCCGAGGATCACTTTCCCCCCATTCACTTAGACGACCGTTATCAATGGGTGGTCGGATTACTCTCTTTCGAGTCCTTTCATTCGATTCCAAATATTGACCATCGTAATTGCGCGATACAGATCGGTAATTTCGTCATAAAATTCCGGAAGGGTGTTATGAGATAACGGACCTCAACAACACCATAGTCAAACAACTCAAAGAGAAAGCCGAACGCGATAAAAAGAGGTACCGTATTTCTCCCTTTCTTTTAATCCGAATACGTTAAAGACCGAGTTGGTTTGTAGCGAGGAGGTTCGGTTGGGACCGTTCCCAAGATCAATCGGAAAACTCCTAGGGTTCGCTGACCGTGACAGGTTAGCCAAAAGCCCGGCGGTAAATGTTTCGTCATCCGTAGTTCAGATTTTCGATATGGCAACACTGTCAATCGAATCGAATATCGTTGGTGGCTCCTATAGAAACGGCAAAACCGCTCATATCCTTCATCAGTTCTACCCAACCGTTCCACCTGGGTATAAAATAGTAGAACGACCCTCGACCGTTGTTTATTTACCTCTCATAACCAGAGTAATCGACAACGTTACGATAAAAATAGTCGATCAAAACGGAGAGCCAGTCAATTTTCGAGGAGAGACCATCACAGTTCGGATTCATATTAAAAAAGTTCTTTAAGGAAGTTTAAAAGAAAGAAAAAAAGAGCCGCAACCCTTAGCCCGCGCAAAAGCCTTAGGTCAACGACTAGACTTAAGCCCCCGACTAGGCCCCCGACTAAGCCCCCGACTAGGCCCCCGACTTGGCTTAGGCCCCCGACTAAGCCCCCGACTAGGCTCCACGGTGGTCCCCAGCCTAAACTTTAACGATGGTTTTGATTTTCACGGCGGCGGCGGCGGCGGATGAGCAACGGAGAAGAAGGAGTTTAAAAGCCCATGATCGCTCTAGGAAGAAGCACAGTAGTGGAAAAGCACTCGTAGGAAGAAGACGTCTCCAACCGTTGAGCGCACAAAATTTATCTTTCTTAAAAAGTATCGGATTTCATCCTAAGCAATGAGCAGCAGCTCTTCGATTCTCAACATTGGCCAAGGGGCGGTCTTTGATAACAGTATAACCAAGATCGAATATCATACTCATTTGCCGTATTCATCGACTAGTTTCGACCACTGCAACGAAGTCAGGATTCCGATTCAACATCAGATAATTACATACTTCCCTCTCGCAGTTTTCTCTACGTGGAAGGGTTTCTGCTTAAAAAAGACGGAAGCGGTCCTAGTGAATATTATACACTCGCATCAAACGGTATTGCTCACGCTTTCGACGATATCCGTCTAGAGTTGAACGGCACGACAATCGACGAGTCGAGAAACCCAGGAATAACCACGACTTTGAAGAGTCTGACATCCGCGTCGAGAGCTTACGTTCGGACAGTATTACCTAACGCAGGATGGATCGCAGCAGCAGCAGATGGCCTCAACCCAATCGTTGACCCCAAAACTGGGTTTTTTAACGCCTGCGTACCTCTAAACGGGCTATTGGGATTTTTTGAAGACTACGATAAAATTTTATGCTCGGTTTCACTCGACCTTGTACTTATTCGATCGAGAAACGATTTGAATTCGATCGTACCGCTAGCTGGCGCCGCCGCTGAAAAGTTAGCCGCTGAAGAAGTTCGCATCGAGATTAAAAAGATCAGCTGGAAAGTGCCGTATGTGAGCGTCGAGGACAGGAAGAAAATTGAACTTTTATCCTACTTGGAAAAGGGTAAAACGATTTCCCTACCTTTTCGAACGTGGGCCTATCACTGTAACCCTAATTTGCCGGTGACCAATAAACATAGCTGGCTCGTGAAATCGTCTTCTCAGATAGAGAAACCTCGCTACGTGCTTTTAGCGTTTCAAACCGATAGAAATAACAAAAAAGATAAAAATTCGAGCGAGTTTGACCATTGTAAAGTTGTAAACATCAAAGTGTTCCTCAACAACCAGTGCTTTCCCTACGACGATCTCGGATTGGACTTTGAAAACGGGAAAACATCGATACTTTACGAAATGTATTCAAACTTTAGACAATCCTACTACGGCCTCATCAACAACGCTCACGATTCTGCGCCAGCTCTGAGTCCTTTGGAGCTTAGAAGAGACGCTCCGATATTTGTCATTGACTGCTCAAGACAAGTTGAAAGTCTCAAGGCCGCCCCAGTCGATATACGTATAGAAATAGAGAGCGCACAAAATTTCCCGGCGAACACCACCGCCCATTGCGTTATTATCAACGATCGATTATGTCAGTACAACCCTTTGACAAGCGTGGTCCGTAGATAATAAAATCGGATGGACGGAAGAAAAAGGAATCATTCACTCGAGAAGAGATGAAGAACGCGGTTGTAGTGGATTTTCAAGGTTTTCAAAACCCGGAGGGAGGACATCGCCGCCATTTTATTGTCAAAGAGCTCGCCATCGTGGACCTTAAAACAGGAAATTGCGGACACTGGATTTTCCTACCACCTTCACCATCAGGAGAGACGTGGAGATATCATCGAGCAAATTTTTGGTGTACACGAAACCATCATTCGCTATCGACAGATGAAGGTTGTGTCGCTTATAGCCGTCTCAGGAGTATTTTGGGAGAGTATTTAAGAAGCTACTCTCTTTTTTTGTCAAAGGAAAGGAAAAATCCGATTTTTTAAGAACGTACTTTCACCACTCAGAAAATAAACAAGTTGTTGATATGGACTTTTTTCCGTCTTGGAGGAAACTTGAGATCCCTAAAACCTATTTTTGCTTACGTCATCATAGTCAAAATACGTTTTTTCGTTCTTGTTGTTGTGCGTTAGCGCTCGCTCGTTTGTACAGAGATAAACTTTTATGTGAAACTGATGTTATAAATAATAATTTTTAAATAAATTTTTTTTCCATCTTGTGTATCAAATTGTATTATTAATTTAACCCCGTCGGCATTTTTTGAAACGTCTGCACTTTTGATGGGAAACCCAAGTGTCTTTATATTCTCCGTAATGCATCTGACACCTTCGACATTATTTGCAACTCTTATGAAAAAGAAGGGGGAAAACTTAAGTTTCCGGCTAATTGATTTATTTAGTATCTTGCTGTTGACCAGTTCGGTTCAAAAAAAAAAAATGTTTGTGTGTGAAAAGTGCGCGATAAAGCGTCTTTCTCTAGGAAAGACAACATGCTTAGGCATATGCAATCCTGTGGAAAAAGAGCGTCTATTAAAAAATGTGAAAAGTGCGATAAAGTGTTTTCGCGATCGGACTCTATGGTTCGCCATATCCGAAACTGCAATCACCCATCCGATAACGACGTCGAAATGGACGAAGTTCTTCAAAGAATTTGTAGCAAGTGCGCGAAAGATTTCCCTTCGGTTAATAAACGCGTTCTTCACGAAAGCAAATGCTTAGGCCCCTCGGATGTGACTCCATCAACTTCTACAGCTCAAGTTTCAACTTCATCGCTTCATGAAGAAATCGAGCAAGATCTCCTAAGAATCTGTACAAAGTGCGGAAAAGTCTTAAGGTCGCCCGAAAAGCGCGCTTCCCACGAAACGGTATGTCAACCTAAACGATTTATAAACGAACCAAATGTTGCCTCCCTTTTATCGCTACCCTATGGCGAAATTGTTGAGTACGAGACTTTTTCGGGTCGTCTCAAGTCTTTCTGGATTCGTTCCGTGGAGGAAACGAGTAAACTATTAGACACCTTTCTATCGAGCGTATCAGAAGTGGTGATCTCAAAAATAGAAGAACTTTTAGGGGAGTACAGAGCCCTTAGAGTAAATTTTTGGGTGGACTGCATCTTTTACAATTTACATGAGGATAAACAGTTTTCGCTGAAAACAAAAAACGAAGAGCTCTTCGCAGAGACCGATGTAAAACTTTTCGTCTTGAAATCTTTCGAGAAGCTGCAAACCGAGGCTGAAGATTTGGAGACCAAAAATAGCGGATGGGCTTTGATACGAGTCGACGGCTTACGACTTCGTATAAATAAGTACAATCCGTTAAGAGCCTCGTCGTACATTCCGCTCCCTCCCCTCATAAGGAAAAGGAAGGCATGCGTAAACGTGAAGAATAACGACTCGGAGTGTTTTCGTTACAGCGTACTTACAAAATTAGTGACGAACGGGAATCCTGATCGAGTCAGGTCATACGTAAATCTCGACCATTCGTACGATTTCTCGATGCTCTCTTATCCAGTTCGGGTAAGAGAAATTCAGAGATTTGAAAGAGCAAATGACATTTCCATCAACGTTTTCGGCTTGACCGAAAATAAGAAGGTTTACCCGCTCAAAGTGGTAAAAAAAGAAAAAGAAGATCATCGAGATTTGCTCCTCATCTCAAACAATGAGGTAAACCATTATGTTTATATTGCCAATTTTCCAAAATTGATCACTCGGCAATTGAACGCGCGTGAACATCGCATAGAGATCTGCAAACGATGTTTTCATATTTCGACAACCGAGAGTTGCCCGCTCTCGACAAATTAAAACAACATAAAATGCTATGCGACAAGAACGAAATCGCAAAAATAGAGCTCCCCCTTAAAAAGCCATTCGTACGTTTTGAAGAGTATGAACGAAAATTAAGGGTTCCGTTTGTGGCATACGCGGACTTCGAAGCTATTCTAAAACCTCCGATGAAACAACAACGAAGATGACACCCTCCGGACAAAGAAATTAACCAACACGTCCCCATGAGTTTTTGTATCTATCTTAAAATCGCAGATGATGTTAAAGAAGCCGTAAGAAACATTTTGCCGGACGAACCTTACTTGTACCGGGGGAGGGACGCTCCGAAGAAGTT
>JACGAQ010001908.1:0-49563 GCA_014119065.1 Orius insidiosus
AAATCAGCCATCTTTTAGCTAAACAAAAAAACAACGGTAAGAGATGTTAAAACCTTTTTAAAATCTAAAATCGAGGGCTATTTGACCAGCAAATGGAGTTATGACCAATGGTCTATAACTATAAACATCAAGGTAGAAAAAATTAACGTTGCCAGCCAGGCCTACATGAATGGGCGTGAACAGCCCAAATTTCTCCTACAAGTCCCAAAATGTCAAAGGGTGATAAAGCTCATGAAACCTGTAGTCTACACCAAAAAAAGTAAAACAACCAAAAATCTAGTAAAAGAGATTAACATCCTAAAACCTCATAAAACGGGTGTTTTTACACCTAAAAGCCGAGGGAAACTACTTAAACCCTGAGAAGAGGAAGTAGGATGCTTGGGTGTTTCTGCACCAAAAAATTAGGAAACTGCCCAAACAACGTAAGAGAGTGTTAAAACACCTTAACGCTAAAGCGTTTTAAAATCTAAAATCGAGGGCTATTTGACCACCAAAGGGAGTTATGACCAATGGTCTATAACTATAACATCAAGGTAGAAAAAATTAACGTTCCCAGCCAGGCCTACATGGAATGGGCGAACAGCCCTAATTTCTCCCTACTAGTCCCAAAATGTCAAAGGGTGATAAAACTCAAAAAACCTGTATTCTACACCAAAAAAAGTAAAACAACCAAAAATCTATAAAAGAGATTAACATCCTAAAACCTCATAAAACGGGTGTTTTTACACCTAAAAGCGAGGGAAACTACTAAAACCTGAAAAGGAAGTAGGATGCTTGGATGTTTCTGCACCGAAAAATTGAGGAAAACGGCCCAAACAACGGTAAGAGAGATGTTAAAACACCTTAACGCCAAAGGCGTTTTAAAATCTAAAATCGAGGGCTATTTGACCAGCCAATGGAATTATGACCAATGGTCTATAACTATAAACATCGAGGTAGAAAAAATTAACGTTGCCCAGCCAGGCCTACATGGAATTGGTGTGAACAGCCCAAATTTATCTACTAGTCCCAAAATGCCAAAGGGTGATAAAAGCGCTCAAAAAACCTGTATTCTACACAAAAAAAAAAAGTAAAACAACCAAAAACTAGTAAAAGAGATGTTAAACATCCTAAAACCTCATAAAACGGGTGTTTTTACACCTAAAGCCGAGGGAAACTACTAAAACCCGTTGAAAAGGAAGTAGGAGCTTGGGTGTTTTACACCGAAAAATTGAGGAAAATGGCCCAAACAACGGTAAGAGCAACAGCGGTAAAACAACCAAAAATCTGGTAAAAGAGATGTTAAACATCCTAAAACGGGTGTTTTTAGACCTAAAAGCCAAGGGAAATCACTTAAAACGTTGAAAAGGAAGTAGGATGCTTGGTGTTTCAGCACCGAAAAATTGAGGAAAACGGCCCAAACAACGGTAAAAGGGACGCCAAAGGTGTTTCTAAATCAAAATCGAGGGCTATTTGACCAGCCAAGGGAGTTATGACCAATGGTCTTTATCCAATCTGTTTGCAAGCAGATTTCTTTCTACCAAGTGTACTATCTTAGATGCTTTCCCAAAATTCTATTTCTCAAAAATAAACTAATGGTAAAAAAATTACTTTTAAAGAAAGTTTCGGAGAACTGTTTTTTGGAGACGTAAAAGTTGGGAAGTGTGGATTTATGTCAGCCTACGCCTGAGCGCATGGCACAAAATACCAACAAACTAAAAGTAGAAAGACATTTAAGGTCAAAAAGTTCTAAAAATAGTCTTTTTTAAGGTAATATAGTATTTAAAAAAGCTAAATATGGTGTTTAAAAGGTTTAAGGCATTTTATTGTTGTCAATAAAACGTGATCGGGGCCGATCACGTTGACAGCTCATGACTAACAAAAACAAGATAAACGAAAACGATAACAACTTTGGTTTACAGTTTATTTAAATTTAATTTCTCCTTTAGAATGGGAGAAATTTCTTCTCTGATGTGATTTATTATTTTAAATGAATTAAAAGAAAGGAAATGATCAAAATATTTTATTTGTCGGTGAGGTTTCATCGTTTTGAAGGTTAGGACGGATGAGACCGCTGTTTCGTCGAAAAAATAAAGTCTTTGGAATTTTTCCGTTTTTTCTTCTTACCTGAGATGAGATTTTCGTACATGAGATCTTTTTTCCGTTTTGTATTTTCCTCTGAGTCGGTCGATTGGGATTTTTATGGGGTAGACACCGGAGGGGCTTTTTTAAAAAATTTGTTTCCGCGAGGAGTGGCCGGAGTGGGGGAGAAAATACGCCGATTTTACGTTTCGTTGAGAAGTTAAGGAAGGAGGCTACTGAACCGAATGAGCTAGAGGTCTCCCTAACCGCGCGGTTATATCCGGTTAACCGAAGTTCGGTTTTTATCATCGATGTATACGCTAAACCTTCGACAACTTTATTCAATTTAAGTTTAGTCCCTAACCGCGCGGTTATTTCCGGTTAATCGAAGTTCGGATTTTATCATCGATCTATAAACTAAACCATCGGAATTTAAAAAAAATCTCTTAGGTCGATTTACACGGATTTTAGCGCAAAAAAACGCTAAATTAGACATTTTTTTAAGTTTTCAAAAAGGGTGATAAGAATATGTAGTCAAATCAACCTGAAATTTTGCGTAGATTACGAATCTGAAATAAAAAATAGGGATTCTAATTGAAATAACGAAGTTACGTTCTGTTGGGGACACCCTGTATATCCAAACGCATTTTAAACTACCATCAAATTCTTTGATTAAAATAATGGTAAGGTAAATTAAGGACCTTCAAACCGTTTCAACCGTCTCATTCATTTTTAAACCAATCACCTTTTACTTTTCCTAATACCTGAACCTGGTTGGTCAGAATGTCAAAGAAGATGGTTTCTTCAAAATTATTTTTAAACTTCATTAATGTTCGGTTAAAAAATCCACCTGAAGGATGGCTTTTTCATGAAGCCGAAACGGTCGTGGTCAATAAAATCTTTTGTGAGTTGACAATTGTTTTCTTTTTTTGGCGCAAATTAAGGTGGGTTTACATTTTTCATAAAACCACTTTTTAACGCTCCCCATGTGCCATGTTTCCGGACACCCGGTATTTTTTATTTTGGATTTCCAGTGATTGATTAACATTTAAGACCAATGGTCATTTTGAATCCCCTGGGTCTCTGGAGTCCTTTTTATTCAAGTTCAGTTCAACTAGGAGAATAACCGGTTATTCACCGATCGTCTCGGTCGTTATAGGGCCTTCAAGAAGCCAGTCAATGGACGAAAACGTTTTCTAGAGCCTGTAAATACCACTAGCTCGGAGGAGAAAGTAGCGAAAGTACTCTTCTCTCTAATTTATTTTACATTATTTTTAATAATAAATAAACCTATATTATTTTTTTTAATTTTTTTATTGCGTATGTAATAATATTATTTTTCTTTAATTTATACATATCTTTTGTACGCTAAAGTCTGGGAGCTGGCTAAACCCTAAATTTCCTTTCACATAAAGATTTAACCACGACGGTTTCGGCTTCAATAAAAAGCCATTTTCAGGTGGTGTTTAAATTTTAGTCAAACATTAACTGAAGTTAGAAATAATTTGAAGAAAGACATTTTCTTTGACCATTTTGACCAACCAGGTCCAGGTATGAGGAAAGCAAAAAGTTGATTGGTTTAAAAGATGAAACGGTTGAAAACTTTTGAATCTTTTCAACCAATCAACTTTTTGCGTTGCGGCCTTTTTTTTTCGGCCACAGTTTTCCAACGATTTTCACAATTTCACACAATCTTCCTGAATAGTTGAACAAGAAATTATTGTCTGCGATTTTGAATTTTCGAAAAAATGGCGGAGATATGTCTGTTTGAAATTTTAAAAACTGCGGCGAACCGTTGTTCCGATTTTCACCAAATACTCCTTATATTTTTTAAAAATTTTTGGTGTAAAAAAATTATCAATTTTCTACATTAATTATCATTTAGTAGGGAGAAATTTCATACGTCCACCCGTTACGAGGGACCTCCCTTGGGCAAAAATCCCATTTTTCTACCATGATACTTAGAAAATTTTCGAAAAAAAACTTTGAAAATTTTTTGAAAAAAAAAAACTTCCCCTTCCGTTATACTTCCCCCTCCGATACTCCTCTCCTTATACTTCCCCTCCTATTTTTACTTCTCTTTAAGGAAGTTTTCGTTGGAAGCTCTTCAAACTAGAACTTTTTGTTTAAAAAAAAGGTGCTTCCTCCTCCACGCGGGTCAGTTTTTCAGGCTCTAGAACTTAGTATGAAGAGGGGAGGACGACGGACCGACGCGTATTGGGGAAGGCCGAAGGGCGACCGTCTCGACGTAGAAAAACACCGCCGCCGCGCCGCATTCCCAGACTCATCCGAAATAAACAAAATAATTCATTAATTTTATTATTTCATTAAATAAACAAATATTTAAGACAGCAAACTTCGATTTACCTACTTGACTCCATCATTGGCGTCGTTAGAAAAATTTTCAAAAAAAAAACTTAGAAAATTTTTGAAAAAAAAAAAAAAACTTCCCCTTCCGTTATACTTCCCCCTCCTATTTTTCTTCTCTTTAAGGAAGTACCTCAAGAACACCTTCTCTCTAACTCTTCACCCCCGTTTCTTAAAAAATTACTTATTTTAGAATTTTTGGTAGATTACGAATCTATAAAAAATAGGCGTTCTCATTTAAAAAAACGAAGTTGGTGTCGTGGGCCACCCTGTACACCAAAATCAAAGTTCGTTAATTGCAATCAAATCGTCGTGGGAGACATCGAGAGCAGGACGACAGATCTCAAAAAAGAAAACAAACTGTCAACTCAGATTAAGATTTTATAAAGCCACGACTAGTTTCGGCTTATGAAAAAGCCATCTTCAGGTGGTGTTTAAATAGTCGGACATTAACTGAGGAAGAAAAATAATTTGAAGAAAGACATTCTTTAACCATTTTGACCAACCAGATCAAGGGATGAGAAATGCAAGAAGTTGATTGGTTGAAAAGATTCAAAAGTTTCAACCCTTTAATCTTTTAAACCATCAACTTTTTGCGTTCCTCATCTCTGGACCTGGTTGGTCAAAATGGCAAAAGAATGTCTTAATGGGTTACAAAACTTCTGAACTACCGGGTACAATTTAAACTGTCAATAAGTTAACAACCTTATTAAATTATTATACAACATCAGGTTCAAAATATGTGGAATTTATGCATAAAAATTCCCTTGAATGCATGGTTGATATTTATTAAACTTTATGGTTTCTGATGTCCTGTAAACCATAATCAACGCATTGTCTTCAGGTACGATATTTAAAAGCTGAAATAAACAAAAATAAATAAAAATTTTTATAAATAAATAAACCTCATTATCTTCATCATCGTCGTCGGTGCCAAATAAGTGATAGACCCGCCGTTGACGTCCGAATCGCATAAAATGTCAGAGTTAAAAATAAATACATGTCGAGACCTGATTTTCGAAAAAGCTATCATTATCAGTCGCCATTGTGTAACAGCCAGGACTAAATTTTTGAACTTCCATTGTCATTTTAGTCGGCTTTTTATTTTCTTCTAAAAAAATAGGATAGAAATAAAAAATAAGTTAGTAGGTTTTTTACCAGTTAGGTACAAGATCTAGCCCTGTAATATTTTTTAAATAATTTATAAACGAAGGACTTTTAAGTAATTCAAGTAAAGTTTTCAATGAACCACTGGTAACTTGAGTTTTTGGCACTTCATAATTTCTAAAAAAAAATTAATTGTATTGTGGCAAAAGCCCTTAAGTGGGATCGTTTATACAGGGGTGCCACAGTAGAGAGGCGTCCAAGATTTTTGTCAGACAAAAA
Organism: Orius insidiosus; assembly: GCA_014119065.1. Classification (NCBI taxonomy): domain Eukaryota; kingdom Metazoa; phylum Arthropoda; class Insecta; order Hemiptera; family Anthocoridae; genus Orius; species Orius insidiosus. The sequence continues at coordinate 5,815 of JACGAQ010001908.1, forward strand.
TATGTACATATCGTCGTTGAAGATGCAACATGTGCCTTTTGGCTACTTTTCAGAGAGAGACAAAAAATTCAGATTTCACATATCATTTTTGGCAGTTGAACTGCTTTCTGATGAGTGTTTACAAACTAAGTTAACTGACCGACGCCGTAGATTTCGCTTCATATTCAATAAAAATCTCATTTGCCCAAAATGCGAGTTAGCACATGCTGCATCTTCAACGACGATATAACATTTTTGTCATTTTTTCAAAAATATGCAGATGCCTGGTCACACCCTGTATATCATCAAAACAAGCGAAAAACCGCACCTTCTGTTTGCAGGACCTTTCTTTTTCCAAATATAGTCATTTTTTAACTCGTGTACACATTTATTATAAAATGAAGTGACGAAATAATTTTTTAATAGAATAAAACTGTTGATTTCGAAATCTTTTTGGGCTTGAACTATGAGACTTGGAGTCAAATATGTAATATTGATGAAGTCATCCAGAAATGAGAATATTTTAGCCTAAAAAATAATAAAGGTTTGTTCCAACTGCAGTTTGAAACTTCGGGAGCATGCGCAGAAGGATTTGCACGTCAAATTTGACGTAAGTTGACATCAGATTTGAACATTAATCAAATTTGACGTCCGAATCCTTCTGCGCTTGCTCCAGGAGTTACAGTTTCAAACTGAGGTTGGAACAAAGCTAATAATAAACGTATAGAAAAAATTTAAACTACCTCGTTGACTATTTGCTAAATAGCTTAGGAAAGGGTTCTTTGTATTTATGTAAATCGATTTTACGGTCGCTGTGAAACCAGCCGTTGATACTGAGTCTCTCGAAATTTTCACAACAAACTTCCGCTACCTTAAAAAAAAACAACAAATAACTTAATAAAAAATAAATAGAAGTGAGATACCTGGTGGTAATGTAAAATTTCCGACTTCAAATATTAAAAACTGTTTTTGACAGGTGGAATGATTTCACGATTTGACCAGGTTGCCCATTTTCTGCATTAAAAAATTATGTACATACTATTTTGCAAAACAAAAGCTTAAAAAAATCATAGAATTTATAAAAATAAATGGACTACAGTCTAGGGATGGGCAATATATATCGGTGAGCGATATATAACGATATTTTGAGACTATAAACGTTTTTTTCCGATATATATCGGATATTTTTTTTTAATATCTATGACCATCCGTATTGCGTCAATTGGGTAAAAAAACACTACGATAGTCGCATGCGGCATTTTGACCAAAAATCGCGTTTTTAAAGGCATTTTCGACTAAAAATCGCCTTTTTTAAGGCATTTTTGACAACAAAAAAATCGCGTTTTTAAAGGCTAATTTTTTAAAGCTTTAAAGGCGTTTTTAAAGGCGCGTTTTTTAAAGCTTTTTCGCCTTTTTTAAGGCATTTTGACAAAAAAAAATCGCGTTTTTAAAGGCATTTTTGACTAAAAATCGCCTTTATAAGGGATTTTTGACCAAAAATCGCCTCTTTAAGGCATTTTTTTTTACAGTTTTTGTGTAAGAAGCAACGGGTTTAAGGAATTTTTGACCAAAAAATGCCTTAAGCTTTTTTTTACAGTTTTTTAGACAAAAACTGTAAGCTTAAACAAATGTGAAAAATGCTTAAAAAGGCAATTTTGGTCAAAAATACCTTAAATCTTAATTATACCTTTATACCTTAAATACCTTAGACAGAAACACCGGATTTAAGGCATTTTTACCAAAAATTGCCTTTTAAGGCATTTTTCACAGTTTTTGTCTAAGAAACAAGGATTTAAGGCATTTTGACCAAACATATTTTTTTAAAAGGCATTTTACAGCTTTTGTCTAAGAAACTACAGATCTAAGGTATTTTGACCAAAATGCCTTTTTTAAGGCATTTTTCACAGTTTTTGTTTTAGAAACAACAGATTTCAGGCATTTTTGACCAAAAATCGCCTTTTTTTAGAGGCATTTCGACTAAAAAATCGCCTTTTTTAAGGCATTTTTGACCAAAAATCGCCTTTAAGGCATTTAAAAAAAAAAAGTTTTGCCTAAGAAACAACGGATTTAAGGCATTTTTGACCAAAAATTGCCTTTTTTTAAGGCATTTGTCACAGTTTTTGGTCCTAAAGACAACGGATTTAAAGCATTTTGACCAAAAATTGCTTTTTTTAACTTTAAAGGCATTTTTCACAGTTTTTGTACTAAAAACAACGGATTCAAGGTATTTTTGATCAAAATTGCTTTTTTTTTAAGGCATTTTCACAGTTTTTGTCCTAAAAACATCGGATTTAAGGCATTTTTGACCAAAATTGCTTTTATTAAAGGCATTTTCACAGTTTTTGTCTAAGAAACTACATATTTAAGGTATTTTGACCAAAATTGCTTCCGATATATCGGTCGACCGAAATTTCGATATATTTTAAATATGGCCCATCCCTACTACAGTCTACTAGCTTACTTGTACTGCGATCAAACATTTCGAAAGAGCCTTGCCCTTCTTTACCATCTCCTGACAAATAATAAACAAAAGCAACACAACGATCTTCGCATTTGTCATCATGACAGAGTAGTGTATCTAGAAAAAAATAATTACAAATACTTCAATTTAAGATAAAAACCTCGGTGTTTATACGCAGATGCGGTCACACTGACGGTTTTGTTAAATTTAACGTCGCAAATCTTTTCAAGTAAAGGTCCCAAATTGCCTTCCAACAGCGACATGAATTGGTCAATTTTTTCGAGGTGTCGGAAATTTTCAGGTGGTCGCTTTGCCAGAGGCTGTAGAGGTCGTTGTTCTTTCGGCTGAGATCGACTTTTTCGATGTCGCTTTTAAGACCTTCGACAAAACTCGAGTCGATGACATCGTTGAACTTCAAAGCTTAAATGGCGAAGTAATCAACTCATAATTTTCTGTGTGAAAAAAAAAATTAAAAATGAGAAATATAGGATATTTAGTACCTTTTTACAGGGTTGATCTTTTCTATATGAATCTGAAATTCATTTAAAGTCTATCATCACAGAAATGTTTATTTAAAAACATTTTTGCCAATATTTGTTTACATCAAAGCACATGAGAGAACTCCTGTATTGTTGCATGCTCTTGCGCAGTATTAACAACTTACTACTTATTTTAAAATCCACTATCAACAAGAGGATAGAAAGTATTAATTTTTATATCCTTTTTAATTTGCAGCGTTTTCTGCAGATTTTGCTACAAATGGTATCTTGTCTAGTGGGTTTTGTAGACTTCTGAAGAAAGGGGTAAAAACGAAAAGACATTCGTCCACCAAGTTCATTGCAGAAAACGAAAAAAAAAAAAATGGCTTTGTTCCAAACGCAGTTTGTAACTCCTGGAGCATGCGCAGAAGGATTTGTACGTCATTTTTGACGTCGATCAAATCGTTTGTCTGTCAAATTTGATGTGCAGATCCTTCTGCGCATGCTCCAGGAGTTTCAAATCAGTTTCAAACTGCGGTTGGAACAAAGCTAATTAAAAAAATAGGGAAAATCGAGGGAAACAAAAATCGAATAACAAGTTTTTTTTAGGTAAAAAAAGAGGGATTTGTGAGACCGGGAAAATTAAAAGTTGTGGTAACACTGTATAGTTCTGAAGACGTATTGAGGTTGCTGTTAACCAAAGTTATCTTGAAAATTCGTTCTCTGTTATTACGGAAAGTGAAGTGTTTTATTGCCATTAAAAAAAGTGGTTTACTCTTTAAGGATGTGAATAATTAAATTTTTGCTTTCAAGTGATGAATAATAGGCGATATTTTGAGTCGGGAGGGCGTGAAGGTCCCGGCCCGAGTAGAGGCGGAGTCGATCCGAAGCTTCTCATTCCGACCGAAAGTCAAATGAGGAATTCATCGAAACTTTGAAAGGTCCTGAAGGAACAGGGAAGAGGAGAGGGGTTGAGGAAAGGAATTACCGGCCTCAGGATCTCGTTTATCGCCCTTATGAAAGATCCAACTCCTCTTCGGAAAATCAAAGATCCGCCTACAGGAGTAGAAGTCGTTCCAGATCTCCAGATATGAGACGTTCTCCTCGAAGAGATCGTCGGCCATCACCTTCGATAGGAGGTAAGTGACTACTATAAGTAAATGATAACGTATTTCTACCAAAAGTTTCCATGACGACAAAATTCTCAATATCCTTCTTCTCCCATCCTTGGCCATCCACTTTGTGGTACATAATTTGGCAGTTTACTATACATAAGTGTTTACATAAGTTACATAAGAAGTTACATAAGTTGGCTCATGGCCTGAAGAAAACTCTCTCGGATGGAAGTATCCAACTCGGCCAAAACTTTTGCTTTTGTTCGGCCAAATGTTGCGCTATATTCTTGTCTGCTGTCCTCGCTATAATCTGCCTAATGTTTCTGCTACAGGTCACCTGTGCTAATGGCCTAAAGAAAACTTGCTCGGATTTGCTTTTGTTTGGCTATACGTTGTGCTATTCTAGTCTATTGTCCTCGCTATAATCTGCCCAATGTTTCTGCTACAGGTCACCTAGCTGCTGCAGGTCACCTCAGCTAATGGCTGAAGAAAACTTTCCCGGATGGAAGCATCCAACTGGGCCGAAATCAAATGATCCATCTTGCCATTGCTTCAGTATCCAACTGGCCAAAACTTTTGCCTTTGTTTGGCCATACGTTGCGCTATATCTTGAATAGTCATTGTCCCGCTATAATCTGCCCAGTTTCCTCCTTCACTCAAATTCTCCAACCAAACCAATTACTTCAGTATGAAATTTGGCAATCCTGTTCATGTTTCTCACATACTAAAGAAGTCTAATAAAGGCGAATATCTTAACATTTGAATTTTTAATGCTGCCATGGAAATTTATTTATGTTATATTTTAGTTGTAAGTGTTTTGACGTATTAATAAAATTTGCAGGGACAGTAGAAAAAGGAGTGCTGATAGACTGAATGAACCTGCTGAAGATTATCAGAGGTCGAAATATAATGAAGTATGTATTGAGTAGAAGTTGAAGAGCTTATCAAAAATGTTTTTTTAGCCTGTGATGCCGATGATGGGATTCAACGTCCGCAGTTCACCCAGGGCATGATGGACCCTCGCATGATGACAATGAATCCATTAATGACCCAACAAATGATGACGCAGATGATGGCGATGATGCCGCAGATGATGGGGATGATGAATCCGATGATGATGCAACCATTTTTAGCAGCAGCTGCTGCTGCTCAAAAAATTGAAGCGCCTGTCGATGAGCCTCCTCCGCCGCCTAGAATAAAAGAAAAATCGCCTCCCATCATCGACAAAAATGAATGGAAAAATTCTTCTCGTATTCCAACTCCTCCGCCTCCACCTACGCTCTCTGAATGTAAAAAAGCCACCGAAAAAGCTCTTCCTCCTAAGAAAAAAGAAACAGATATTATTTCTTCTGTATGTATTTTATTTTATAATTTAATTTTTTTCTATTTAAGTTATTTAGTTATTAGAAAACAAAGATGTCAGTCTAAGCAGTCTTTTAGAAGCAGCAATCGAGCCAAAAGGTGGGATAATATTTAATTTAATTTTTTTTGTTCTTTTTATAGCTAAGTCATCCTTTAGTTGTGCCTATTTTGTTTGTTATTCGCATTTAAGGACAAGATTTTTTTGATTGATCCAGGTAGTAAAAGGCATATTGAAGATCCAGTTTTGAAGAAGAAGATTGTAGAGCAGTGCGAGAAGAGAATATCGCATCTTTACAAACTGAAAAATTCTGACGGAGCTTTTATACCAGATCCCATATCCAAAGAACGCACGGAAGAATTAAATATGCTATATAATCATCCTTATTTGGAGTTCTCGTGCGAATCGAAGCCTGTAAAATTTTGGCGATGTCCAAACGTGAAAGTGCCTGAAAAGAAACCTCTTGTTCCGATGGCTCCAAAAATCAAAGAGATTGAAGAAAAGAATGAAAATGAAAGTTTTTCTATTGAGACGATTAACAGAGAAGAACTGATTGTGCCGTTAAATCTTCCAATTCAAAGTCACTGTTACATACCTCCTGCTTTCCCATCTCCTATTCCGACTCTTGACAATTTGCCTGTTCCTAAAGTACCTCCACGGACGTATGACAGGCCAGAATATCCCCCGAGAACGCCCCAGCCTTCTATCCATGTAGAAGTAGTTCAGATGAATCGTTTAAAAAAAAGAAATCTAAAAAGAAAAGGAAGAAACGAAAAAGAAGAAGAAGTCGAAGCAGTAGTGAAGATAGTGATTCTGCATCCGAACCAAAAATCGTTCCTTCATCTAGCTATCAATCATGGAACAACCCAGTACCAACCCCTGTCCCAGCTCCAGTTCCTGCTCCTGTGCCAAGTCCTGCTGTCAATCCAATCACTCACCCTTGGCTCAAACTAGATCCAGTTTCAAAGGTTAAAACTCCTGTATTTCCGCCATCTAATCAAACAGCGCAGAATGAAAGAAACCTTGTGGCGATACCGATGAATCCTGTGCATCAACCACCTGCCCAGCCTATGTATCAACCTCCTCCTGTTAGGAATGTCCATCCTGTACCAGTAAATCCAATGGAGAACTATGGACCATAGATTATGCTCCCCCTCATATTGAAAACATGCCTCCAAATTACATTCCTCCCGATACGAACTTTCCACCACCAAACTATTCTCAACCAAATTTTAATCCTCATGCATCATCCTTTCCTCCTGCTCATTTCCCTTCTGCATCGAATTTTCCGCCTCCTGGTGTCCCCAATTTTCATTCTGCCCCCGAATTTTCCTCCTCCGGTGGCTTAAATTTTCCACCTCCTCAAAATATGCATCCTGCCCCAATCGCATACCCTCCGTCAAGAAATCAGCCTCCTTTTTCCGTTCGCTCAGGTTCCAATATCCCAGTTTCGATTAGCTCCTCTCCTTCTGCGCAAGAATTGGAAGCATATAAGAAACAATTTCAAAAGTTTTTGCGCCAATCAGTAAAGTGATTGAAGAACTACGAAATTTTCAAGAAAGCGATTCTACTGTAGTGGAATAAAAGCGAGATTGCTATCTGGGAGAAGCTCACTAACCGATGTCTTTACACTCTATGAAGGATTGCTTTGTAGAATTGAAGATTACAAACGTAGTTCAAAATGTATTCAAATCGTGTGCCCAAAACCTGCGTTTACAAAGCAATTGTGGCCATTCACAACTCGAATCATTTTCTGAAAGAAAAAATGTTGAAGAAATCCTTTATGAATGTTTCTATTCTCTAGGAGATGTCCAAGATTTAATTTCATCTGTGTTTAACAAATGTGAATTTTGCAAAAAGCCTGCCGCTCGTAGCCTTTCGAGAGAAAGACACCAAAATGAAATTTTATCTCAGCGACCTGGAGCTATTGTATTGCCCAAAATAAAAGTAAATTTAAAAAAGAAAAACAATGAAGAAAGGATGGATAAAAACAAGTCCCCTGACAGCTTCCAAAAATTTACAAATGACCAATTTCACTTCTACAGGAAACAAAATAAGCCGAAACTCTACGATGATTCAGAAACAATTGATTTGACGGAACAAGAGAAAAGCGAATCAAAAATGCCAAATCTCGATTTTAAAACTCGTGTACGAGAAACACAAATGTTGAATGAAACTTTGAAAAATATGATCATTGACTTAGAAATGATAAACCTTGTGACCCCTCCTATATTTTGAAAGGGTCGATGCTGTGCCAGAAAGTCAACATTGACAAAAATTCAGTCGTTCGCATCGTCGCTGATCTTAAACACATCGCGAATTTTGCTACATTGTTCATACAATGGCATCAATCCATGCGCCATATGAAAAATCATTAATAATTTTCAAACAACATTTTATTCCTATCGACGGTATTGATGCGATACTTAAAAATGTTGTGGATTCTTGTGAAACTTGCCAACAAATCTAAATTTTGTTTTTTATAAGTCGATATTGTAAGATTAAAGTAAGAATTTTGTACTGCTAACTCTTAATAAAAGAAGTTTGTCTGATTTTTGTTTCAAAAATGACCATTTTAATTTTATTTAATTTATTTATTACAGCAGGTTCGAAAGTTCATGTTCAGGATGCTCGTGTGAGAAAGAAAATACTTGGTTTGTGTGAGCGCCAAATTTCTCGTCTCTATGTGCTCAAGATGTCAGGAGGAGCGGCGTTTCTTCCGAGCATCAAAAAGAATCGTCCGCACGACTCCAGGCTTGTCGATCGCCATCCACCTCTTGATTTCAACTCCAGTGGAGACCTTTCACATCATCTGCTGGACTTCCCAGTGTCTTCATCTCGCCAAAAAAAGCCATCAAGGAACCCGAAAAACCTCAGCCTTCAGACTCCATCGACACCTTAGTCAGCGATTTTAGTTACCCAGTGCAACCAACATACCAGTGGCAACCCCCGCCGACTTACACCATACCGTATGTTCCGCCTACACCAGTGTATCAAGACTATCAAAATTTTTCTGCCACTGACGATAAATTGCATTAAAAAAAATCTTGAGATCACTTAACAAAGCATTTTATTTTTTAAAAGATGTACAAGAGAAAAGTACATGGAAAGTTGTCATTGATGCTTTAAATGCTAACTCTAAAGATAAAAAATATGAAAACTATATTTTTCTGTATGGAATTCTCTGTTTTCACTGTGAAGATTCTAAAACTATCAGAGCGATTGTTCCTACAAACAGTGCTTTTAAATTTTTAGCTGCTTTGCATGATGATAAACACGATTTAAGTAAAGAGCAACTTGTTTCTTTTGCACAGTGTTATTTTTCGGGTGTCTCTTCTGTTTGTAAAAAACAAAACCTCCTTGATATTATTTATGATGATTGTTTAAAATGTAAAGCTCTTAAGTCAGGAATTATGAAGAATTTATGCTGGAAGTGAAAGCAAAAGAGTTTATTGAGAAATGTAAAGAAAAGGAGAAGGCTCGTGATGTTGAGTTGACGAACTTTAGGAAGCGGTCACCTGATAGACGCCGAGTAAGTCAGAATCGAAATTCGAGGGACAAAAGCATTGAAGACAGAAAAAGAAGTCGCAGTCGCCATAGATACAAAAGCCCATCTAGTCGTAGCCGCTCTTCAAGAAAACGATCAAAAAGCCGCTCGTCAAATCACAGCCGCTCTTCAAGAAAGCGAAGTCGATCAAAAAGCCATTCGTCGAATCGTAGTCGCTCTAAGAAACGAAGTTACTCCAAATCGAGCAGCAGCTCCAAGCGTAGCCCAAAACCTAAGAAATCCCTTGAAGACGATATGGACGGTTTTATTGTCCTTGATGAATGTAATGATAAAATGGAGGTCACTCAGAGAAAGAAATAATAGAAAACATTAATTCTTCACTTGTATCTCCGAAAGAAAATATTGATAACTTGCTGAAAGAAAGTACTGACGTTGCAGAAGAAAAACCAAAATCGACTCCTCCAATACCAAGTGCTTTAGAGACAAAAAAAGAAGAACCAGGTACAAACCTCTCAACTCAAGAAGCTCCAGAAGAAAAGGGAATTGTCGAAATGGAAGGATTTATCATTTTAGATGAATGCGATGAAAATTTAAATCCTGGCTCAAAACCTAACTTAGATTCAGCAGAAGTTACAGCGCTTGATTCGGGCGAAGAGAAGCTAAAAGTTCTGGAGGATCCACCGAAAAATGAAGTAGACAACACAAGTTTGGTGCTTCCTATACCAGATTCCAAAAGTTTCAAAGGAATCAGATTTTCGTATTTCGGATATTGATCTGGATTTAGAAAGCACCAAGTTTTCAGATGTAGAAATGCAAAAATTAGAACCTCTGGACCTTGGTACGATAAGTGCTGTCAATGTGACGGATGCAGATGGCATTGTTTCTGAAAAGTTACCTTCTATTGAGGAATCAATCCCCGATAAGTACTCGTTTTAGGTGATCAAAACCCAGTTGTAAGTGAGAAAAATAGTGACATCACTGAAGAAAGAACTGATAAAGATACATCAAGTGAAGACAACGTTGGCGTTCAACCGATTCTAGTGACAAAGACAACTTTGGCGTTCAACCCGATTCTAGTCAAACAGCACTGTCTTTCCAAGACGGTGAATCTTTCCAAGACGGTGATAATAACGAAATATCTTTGTCGATTATGAAGGCGTACGAATACCAAAATCAAGAAGATATGAATCGAGAGGAAAACTTTTTTGATGAGATCGATCGAATTTTGGTGGATTTTGAAAAGCAAAATGCTCTGGACCAAATCAAAGTTGAGGACGCATCTGAAGTTCGACAGATGCCGGAAAATGAGCAAGTCCAGCAATCGAATGAAACTCCATCATTTCAGCATTCACCGAATGAAAAATTGGAGGACCTTCAAGAAGCAGAAGATACAAAAGCTGATAAGCTGGATGCCAAGCATGACGTCGGCCAAGGATCGGCTGAAGAAACCAAAGAAAACGACGGCGATCCTTTCGCTGAAGGTGAAAATTCGAATTCCAGCCATTCGAACGAATCGACTGGAAAGTACGAGAAGCCGGTCGACTTCAAGACACGTATAAAAAACGAGCAAATATCTAACAGCGATCTCAAAGCCATCGTGGACCGAATCAAAGCGAACGACAAAACGACCAAGGAGAAGTACGTCCTTAAAAAAGGGATGCTTTGCGAAAAAACTTCAGCCGGAGAGGTTCGCATTGTGACCCACCCCGAAGGAATTCGCAGCTTCTGCTTCATCATCCACACCATGGCCGGAACCCACGCTCCCTACAACAACGCTCTCGAAATTTTCCGTCAGCACTTCATGCCCTACAGCGGAATCGAAGCGGTCATGGAAGAAGTCATTGCAACCTGCGAGAAATGCTTTAGAACTGTTTAAATCTGTCAATACCTATAAAATTTTGTATAATAAGATTAATTTTTGATTTTCAAATTTTTATTTTATTGCTGTTTTATCCTTTTTGGGCTTTTTATGACGAAAAACCCCACTATAAATTTAAGACAGAAGTTATCATATTGTTTAAATAGAGGTTATCTTTAAGTTACCGGACATAACCTTTACTTTTCGGTCCACATTTGGATGATCTTCTTGCTCTTCTGGAGAATAAAAATTTTGGGAGGTTATCTTTAAGTTAGTAACCAATCGTGAAAGGTTTTGGTTCTACGTTGGCGAATCATACAAAATGGTAAGTTGACCCTTTTTCTTTAATTTTACATTAGTCAGTGCTCTCTACCTGGATTCCTCAGAAACAGCAGTTTTTTCCAAACCGTAAGTACATTTTTCTAGGTGCGAGGCAGCGCTCCGCCCTTCCAAAAATAAGTTTTAGGTGCAAATTTTTTAATAGAAATTAAACTTCTTCATAAATTTTCCCTCCATAATTAATCGTTACGGGTTTCGATGGATCGACTTCTTCTGTTCACGAACGATTTTTGACCCGTGACGACGTTCTGGAAGTCGAAGATTATGTCCGATTTCGACGCGTTGACTACATTTTGAAGGTAAGAGTCTGTTACGAACATGGGAAGAAGATCTGAACTCTTTTGACGAAGTCCAAAAAAATTGAGTTTATCCTTTCTCTCAGTATGGGAACGTAGTTAAATACGTCTTCCAGTAGCATGCCAGATTTTTCAGGTAGCTGCAAAAGTTAATTGAATTCAAACTTTTTTTGCTATGGCTCCTACTTTTTTCCATTTATTCATGCTGTATGCGAAACCGACTAGTTCTAAGAAAGTCCATTTACTGTTAGGAAGCTAAAAAAGGTTCACTTTTTTCCAAATATCAAAAAATTACTTTTTTCAAATATTGCCTTTGTATTTCATCCAAAACTCTTGAAATCTATCATGGTAAATGACGTAGGCCCACGGCTGCTTGAAGAACTCGTAAAAATCCTCAATAAGCTGGCTGTAGTAACGTGCGACGATGTTGTTCAACAGAAACTCATGTTTTCCATAAATGTTAACCAAATTTCGTGCGTCTATGGGCTTTTTTGAGGTTAAAACTTCTGTTCTACTACTTACGATTGACGAAACGCAAACCATATCCGTCACCGAATTACTTTTATCCATAATTATTCGAAAATAACCAATTTGATGTGGATTCGGGATTTGTCCAGTTAGTAAAATTTTGCTCTGCGGATTGTTTTATTATTTAATTTAAGAGAAAGAAAAGTTACGTAGTCTTTTTGTGTGCTTAATGTAGTCTGGAGGGGCATTATCGGTCCAGGCTTTCTGACCAGAAGACAGTACCGCATACCAGGGAGCATGCAGTTGGTTACTTTAGGCTTCAAAAATCTTATTATTCCTGAAGGCGATAACCTAGCGCATCCCGGCATTTTGATTATTTCAGGCACCCTGTCGCCAGCTGAAACAGAAATGAAAAGAAACGCCTGTAATATAACCTCCTCTCCGACTTCAGATGAATTGTAGTATTCGTGGTAGTACTGCTCAGCATAGTACGATCGTGGGTACTTAGTCATCGGCCCTGCTCCAAAAATGTAGGGATCATTAGTGTTGAAATTTTCATCGATAACAAGCCGTCCATCGTAGACCAAATGCGCTTTGATTAGCGCTAAAAAATTATTATCAACGTAAGTATATCCCACATTACCTATCACGGTTTTTATATCGACTTGCTTTTTTGAAAAGTTAAACATAGCCATACATTCGACACTTGTGATATTATTTTGAGATTCGAAATAAACTTTTTCTATTTTCCCAGTCTCTTTTTGTATATCCCAAGACGAAAAAACGTAATTTTTTAATACTTCTATTTTTAAGGCCTTCATTATTAAACGTATTTCACGATAAACCTGACAGAAATAATAAGTAGGCTTATGTACAACTTTTTACCGTTGGGTCGTTGAATTGATCTATGGCGTGTGGCAAATCAAATTTTGTCTCAACGTACATTATTCGATAACCGGGTATTCCCAGTGTTAGAAGACCTTGTATGCAGCTGTAGCCGCCAATGTGGTTTCCGTAAACGATAATTTTACCGCCTTGAATAAAAGTGTTAACTTGTTGAGCTGTAAATTTGAGTACTTGGTGTAGGATCGATTCTTTTGATGTATTCTAACGCGTGATGAGCATCGCAAGGTGCATTTAATGTGAAAAGATTCTGAGGGTGCTCACGGTCAATCATTTTCAACGTAGATTTCCTGAAACCAGCATTTTTGGTTATTTAAACTTATTTCTTTCAATCTTTCCTCTTGAAACTTACATATCGTATGGCACAGTACACCTCCTTTCAAAATCCTGAAACTTTTCCATTTCCGGATTTCCAAACTGAGTTCCACAGAATAAGAAAAGATAGTCGTACATAATAAACTTTGTGTTATCAACAACTATTTGCTTCATATCTCTATCAAAAAGTAAGTAATCGTCAAAATACAATTGAAACCTGTCAATCGCTGTCATGGAACCGCTGACGATTCTGATGACGTTTTCAAGTCCTAGTTTTGACAAATATTTGAGGTTATACACGCCATGTTTTGGCATCATCAATTCTATGATATGCTGATGTTTATATTTTCTTGGGTATTCGTGCATTGTAACCAATGTTATATTTACTGCGGCGTTATACGGCGTGTTTTGCCTATCATCAATAACAAAAAAATTTGTAATTCGTCTTACTTAAATATGAGTTTTCGATGAAAGACAGCCCAGTTTCGCTTGCTCCGACGACGACGATATGATTGTCGTAAAAATTTCGATTTAAACTCGCCAGTCTGTAGTTCATATAATAAAGAGCGAAAGGCGGGTAGTCGTTTGCCATAAAGAAAGACGGCTGGTTTTCCCGTAAGCTTGGACAAAAAATGGGCACCATCCGTGGAGAGATCGGCATCCAATAATTCAAACCGCACAAAGGGGTGAAATCTTCGAGCTGCATCAAAAATTAAAAAGAAAAACATTATAAAAAAACCTTTTCTCTTATATGCGGTGGATAGATTGTATGATACAAAGACGTATAACCGGTTATATGCATGATACCTCGAAGAAAAAACGTGTTTTGTTTTGAAAAATTTTGCTAACCATGAAATGCTTGACGTATCCGTGATTTGGTATATTGTGCAGTTTAAATTTCATATATTTTTCAATATTAAAATGGAATTTCAAGTATTCCGGATTTTTTTCTGGACTAAAATTTCTTTTAGTTACTTCACAAGTGCTAGACGAACCAGACTATGCAGAATCCGATGATAACTCCGAATAGCTGCAGAACAAAAGCTCGAGTTCGTCCTTACCGTACAATGCTCTTGATAACTCCTTTTCATAAATATTATTGTTCAACATTGGCGTTATTATGGACAAAGTTCAGGATAATCAGCAACTTCCGCCTCACGGACGAAGAATCGTCTAGGTGAAACGTTATCCAAAATTAGAAAGACCAATTTACCCAGTATAAACCATCGATGATAAAAATAAAGATTGTCGTCAAACATTAAGTGCTTTCTTGGTTGAACTTTCTAAAAAACAAGTTTTATCATAAATTGTCTGCAGCATGCCCTTCCATCAGGATGTACAAAAAAGCACCTGGGCACCCATTGGGGTTATAATAAGAAATCATACGAGCATATGAAAAGCGAATTCAGGTTTTTCTTGGTTTCTTTCAAGAGCAACCAAAGCGTAGTCGTATTTTTCCAAATCTTTAAAAATATCATTCATCAAATTTAGAGATTCTCTGGAATATTTTCGTTATAAATCGCATTTTGGGCCGATCCTAGTGAAATACGAATTGCTCATGTTTCCAGTCATGAGGAAATCGATGAGGAAAGCGTTGACTGGTCCGAAGTAGTTTTCAATTCTGGTAAAAGGCGAGACTGTGTCCAACGTGTTCAAAACAGCAGAGGATGGAATGGCCACTAATAACGGGGATTATTTTACTGTTTATTTTGTGTACGTACTGCATAGATTTCGATAGCTTGTAAACTCGTTAAGTGGAAATTCTTCAAAGGGAGCTTTAAACTCAGATCCTTCCGATTCTTCTTCTTCCAAGTCTGCATCGTGCATCAATAGAGTCGACCAAACAATTCCTAAAATTACAGTTAATAACTTAGCTTTCTTAATCGGCTTCCGCGGGCAAGTCACAATTTGAAATATCGAACAGGCGCCATGGCAGCCCTGGCCCCATAACCTAAAAAAACTAACCTTCCATCACTCCAGCATCTTGAGACGAGTTGATTTTCATTTTTGAAACATGATCATCGGAATCTGTCAAATTTGTCACCCTGAAGTAAATGTGAAACTGTTTATTCAAGGATGTTACGTATGATTGAGCGCAGAACATGAAGCAGACAAATGTATTTTCCTTCCGGACCTTCTCGACCACGCGTAGTCGGCATTGGTCGCTTTCTGAAACCCGTTGAATGCTCCCGTCGAAAACATTTTTGCAGTACTTCCGTGTTGACGTTTAAATTCGTACAGGCGACGGCCAAAAGGCCAGCTCCTTCCTAAGACATTTTAAAAACTGAAATATTTGATTACCTTGGCAACGTAAACTCTTCTATCTTGGTCAAAGCTGATGATATCTGCAGCTAATTTTTTGCCATAAAATTTGACTAATTCTGGCTCTTCATCTTCATAGTTTCCATGATTCGGTCATTATCTTCTTCCCTAAAACGAAATTAAAAGTTCTTACTATTTAGAGGAGAACCTTGCTTGACGTAAACGATGAATAGCGATGCAGGACTTTCTCGGTACCCAGTGAATATATGACGGCAAAGATTTATTGTCCAATGCATGAACGAGGTTCACAGATTCAAAATAAATAGCCCAATTTTGGTCTAAAAATGACGTTTTTAACAAAATTCCAAGTTATCAACTTACCTAAGCGAACTTTCGGTAACGTCATCAATACTAATTTTTTAATTCTTGGATGTAAGTAAAAACTGACGTAAAAAGACTTCCAAAAATGATGTTTATGTATTTCTCATTATACAGTATTAGATGCACAAATAAAGAGTTGGTTGTGTTGAATTTCCTCAGCCTGGTGATTAGTTTTTTATGTGGGTTAGGACAATGACAGGAGGGTTTGTATAAGCCCACATTTTGACAAATGATCACCTGAATTTCGTGTACATCCAGTCTTCCCACTCAGTTCTACTTATAGTACTGAATTGGGGATAGTCGTTGATACAGATGGCACCGACGATTTCTTTACGGTAGTTCACAATGCAGAGAAAAAGATAGGAATGCTCGCTAAAATAAATATTAAAGTAAATTAATGGAAGGAAATTTTACATCAAATTTGGGAAGTCGATTGGACCAAAAATCTCTTCGGTTGTTTTAGTCACTAGCTTTTGAAGGTTACACGTATCTTTATGTTCTACGCGACGCCATTGGTTGAGAAAATTTTCTAGAACGTTTTCTTCTTTCCAATTCACCGAAGTTTGAATTTCGGTTTGAGTTTCGTTCGGTTCTTTGAGCTTTTCATCGACAGTGAGAACCTGAAAAATGCTTGGTGTTTGAAATTTTTGATGAGTCCTTACTTGTACTCCTTTTAATTTAAACTGTTCGCACATACAGCGCTTTTCGCAGGTGCACCATCGCCCTTTACACGTTTCTTTATCTTTAGTCATTTTACTAGAAAAACCTAAATAAGACACATGTTTTAGTTCATGCTGATGCTAAAAGATGGTAGCACGTCTGACCCGAAAGCGTTCGATAATCGGCGCAGTGGCGCTGTTTCATAATGTTGTCCGTCATGTTGTGAAAATGAAAGAAGAACAAGAGTTTAACGTGCGTTTTGTCAAATCTGTTGAAAGACACAGGTGTGTTTACGACTTTACGTTGACCGACTATTCGAACAAGGAAAGGCAGGAGGAAGCCTGGATGGACATCGCTTCAGAAATGGGATCACCTGGTAAGGATCAATAAAATAAGTGTTTTAAAAACGTATTTTGTAGTTGCTGATTGTAAAGAACGATGGAGGAATTTGAGAGGGAGTTTGACTCGGCATTTGAAGCATTTATCCGATGACCGACGAAGGAAGCCTTATTATTTGACCGAATATATGCAGTTTATTGTTCCATTTACGAAAACTCGGTCACGAGCAGTCCTTCCTTTCATTCAGGACAATTTCGAATCGAGTGAACTTTTCGCATCAAATGATGAAGAAAGCTTAGAAATGATGCAACCAAGGATCGTTTATTCAGGAAAACGTTCTACGTCTTCGGACGGCGAGTCATCTGAATCGAATTTCAAGTTTAAAAAGCCTCGTGAGGAGAATGATGATCCAGACCTTAACTTCTTCTCTAGTTTAATGCCTGATGTTCGATGCATGAATGCAGCCCAGAAACGACAGTTGAAAATCGGCGTCATCAAACTTATCGATGGCATCCTCGCATAGCGTTCAGCCCCCGTCAGTGATCTCGCCGATTGGAGAATCACTGACAACCTCGAATCTGATAACGTCAACTTTTTATTAGACGACGAATAAAAGACTTTCCGTCCACTTAAGTGATTCTGTAAATAACCATAGAAATAAATATATTTTAATGATTTTTGATTTGCCGCCAGAGGATGTGGTTAATGTTGTTTTATCTTGAGATAAGTTCTATACTAATCCCTTAATTAGCCAACTTTAACGATATTGTCTTCTAATGTTCTCTTGGCCAAGGGTTCAATAATTCATCGTTAGCATCCATTAACATTTCATATTATTAGGAGGAAACTCTAAGAAAGGCCGTTTGTTGATCATGTGAGCATCGGGAGCCATGCATTAACGCTAACTGCTTCTTGTTAAAGCATATTCGGGTTAAATCTTCTCGAATATAACATTGCTAATTACAGTTTCAGAAGATGAACCTCATGGGTTCTATTTTGTACATGTGGGCTTCTCAACCCTCGCTATGAGACCCGGTCCGGTTAATAATTTAGAAGGGCGCAACCCTTTGCGATATTACTTCAACCAAAAGGCAAACTAGTACTACTATGCAATTCACCTCGTTTAATCAATAATCTCCAACTGTGGCTCAGATTTTCGAGTTAATTTACTCTTTAAATATTGATATGGAAAGCAAAGACAAAGTTTTGAAAGGGGGAATAACCGAACTTAATTCCAAGATTTTAACACGTTGCTAACACTGATGTGCAGGACCTTAATAGAACAAAGCTGTTATTGGGTTTCAAAAGACTTATGTTGATGTTTGTAGATGTGCAGCATACGATAAGGATCAGACACGCGATGGGGATTCTGTAGATCCTTGGTCAAAGGCTATGTCATCAATTTGGTCAAAAATGCCATTTTAATAATGAGAAAATAATCCTACAGCGTGCACATTTGGTAATTGCTGACTCATAGAGGGCGGTACGTTGTCTATCTTGTTTTTATCTTCGGAAGACAAAGATCCAGCGCATGCCAATTAATGCCCTCTTTATCTCTTTTGTGGTGAATTATGCAAACTTAAGAGAGTATAGGGTGATATTAACGAGAGGGAAGTCGACCCTTCTGAACCCTCTCGTCCTTTAAACGTTTTTAAGGGAACAACAGAAGAAGGGTTCAGTTGAGTGGAAAATTTTTCCACCCGGGGACCGTAGATCATTTCAAAGTAATGAAAGGGTTCATCTTTGTCTCGAATGGAATTCATTTGCAGTAAACTCTCGGCTTCACTCCCCTTCTTAAAATTCCAAGAGACCTCAAGGGCTTATTAGTTGATGATTTTAAACCAATTTAAGACGGTAAACATTTTCGGTATAAGATTCTCGCTTTTTGGTTTCACGTTATGAATGTTGATGCCTCGTCTGTATGCATTATACGACGCTCGCTAGCTAGGAGGGCATGCCACCAGGGTATTACAATCGTTCTAGCTAGAGGGGATGCCACCAGGGTATTACAGTCGTTCTAGCTAGGAGGGGATGCCACCAGGGTATTACAATCGTTCTAGCTAGGAGGGATGCCACCAGGGTATTACAATCGTTCTAGCTAGGAGGGGATGCCACCAGGGTATTACAATCGTTCTAGCTAGGAGGGGATGCCACCAGGTATTATACAAGACATTGACCAGCCTGGGGACTCCTGACCGCAATTTAAAAATTTGAACAGCTGATTTTGATTTTCTGCTTCTTAAAATTCCAAGGGACCTCAAGGGCTTCTATTAGTTGATGATTTTAACCAATTTAAGACGGTAAACAACATTTTCGGTATAAGATTCTCGCTTTTTGGTTTCACGTTATGAATGTTGTATGCCCTCGTCTGTATGCATTATACGACGATCGCGGTTCGAGCCATTTATTAGAAGAAAAAAAGGGCGAACTAGGTCTCCGATCGGACGATTCCCGTCACACCCCTTGGGCCTTTATCTCGAAACAAGCCATTTGCCCACAAATCGACTCGTTTAAAAAGCATCTTAGCCTCCTCTAAATCTTTACCCTTCCAAACTAAATCCTCTCAATAACCCCTTTATCCCTTAAAGTCATCTTGCAGAATTTGTTGTTTAAAAACTAAACATTTGAATAGGGGAGATTCTTAGCGAAGTATATTTTTATGTCCTCTTATTAGCGCTCAAGGGACCGATCAATCACCCTCGACCCTTCTTCACGGATTTACCCCCTAAAATCATTTCTCATTTCCCATCTTAATAGTCGACAGAGATTAGAGTTTTGGATGTCCTCCCAACACATAGCCTCCACATTAATCTTGCTACCCTTTCCTAATAAGAACAACGATCAATTAATTATTGATAATTCTCCAAGATGAGATAATCAAAAGGATCATTTGTCAGTAGAAGAAGATTTTATTAAACAAATGTGGGTTAAAGTTGTGGGTTCAATTGGAGTATCATTAAAGGACAATAGAGTCGAAGTGATATTGTCGTGCTGTAACCCTAGGTAAAGTACCTCCCCAATTGTAGAAAGGTTTTGTGTTTCTTTCCCTTTCAGTCTTGCTCGAGATAACATCAACTTGAGTGGAAGAATGAAAGGAGGGAGAGTTGATATTCTTAATCCGCCTCATCAGATACCCGGAGAAGATTTCGGCCCTTATACAATTCCCTTTTTCAGCACAAGGATTCCATTATGCATCCGAGACCGACAAACGTAAGACGAGACCGTTTCGTTTTATGTTTTTCAAAGACAATGCAACCGGTGAGGAGGGGAATTCCGAACTGTATCATTTCAAAAGACACTTTTGTCCATCTACAAAAAACATGTCTATTGTTACAAATCGTATTTTTTGACAATTCTATCCTATTTGTCTATTATCCTATTGTCGTTTAAGTGTTTTTTAGGGGCTTACTCTACAAAAGAATCAATTTATAAATGACGGAGTTTCCACTGAGCACAAGAATTATATTATAGAGAGTTTCGATAAGCCCTATACAAACCTTTCATCATAAAACGTTGTCATAATTTCAGCATGTCATAACTCGTCATCAAATGGCTGAAATTTTCTAGCAGTCCTGAAGGTGGTAGGCCTTGATATGAGCCTAGTAAGCTAGGAGACTGTAAAACCCTGGTGGCATCTCCTCCTATGGTTCTAGCAAGGAGGGATGCCACCAGGGTTACAATCGTTCTAGCAAGGAGGGGATGCCACCAGGATATTACAACCGTTCTAGATAGGAGGGGATGCCACCAGGGTATTACAATCGTTCTAGCTAGGAGGGGATGCCACCAGGGTATTACAACCGTTCTAGATAGGAGGGATGTCACCAGGGTATTACAATCGTTCTAGCTAGGAGGGGATGCCACCAGGGTATTACAATCGTTCTAGCTAGAGGGGATGCCACCAGGGTATTACAATCGTTCTAGCAAGGAGGGGATGCCACCAGGGTATTACAACCGTTCTAGCTAGGAGGGGATGCCACCAGGATATTACAACCGTTCTATAGGAGGGGATGTCACCAGGGTATTACAACCGTTCTAGCTAGGAGGGGGTGCCACCAGGATATTACAACCGTTCTAGATAGGAGGGGATGTCACCAGGGTATTACAACCGTTCTAGCTAGGAGGGGATGCCACCAGGGTATTACAACCGTTCTAGATAGGAGGGATGTCACCAGGGTATTACAACCGTTCTAGCTAGGAGGGGATGCCACCAGGTATTACAACCGTTCTAGATAGGAGGGGATGCCACCAGGGTATTACAACCGTTCTAGCTAGGAGGGGATGCCACCAGGGTATTACAATCGTTCTAGCTAAGAGAGGATGCCACCAGGTATTACAATCGTTCTAGCTAGGAGGGGATGCCACCAGGGTATTACAATCGTTCTAGCTAGGAGGGGATGCCACCAGGGTACTACAATCGTTTAGCTAGGAGGGGATGCCACCAGGGTATTACAATCGTTCTAGCTAGAAGGGGATGCCACCAGGGTATTACAATCGTTTAGCTAGGAGGGGATGCCACCAGGGTATTACAATCGTTCTAGCTAGGAGGGGATGCCACCAGGGTATTACAATCGTTCTAGCTAGAGGGGATGCCCGGGTATTACAATCGTTCTAGCTAGGAGGGGATTCCACCATGGTATTACAAGACATTGACCAGCCTGGGGACTCCTGACCGCATTTAAAAATTTGAACAGCTGATTTTGATTTTCTGCTGTTGGTTCCATATCATTTGTCTGATTAAAATACGTTACATATGTAACAGATTTGACGAAGCGTGGAATTTATCTTTTGAACCTAATGCCTGATTCATACGGTAATGGATTTTTCTAGTAATAAGTCAGGTTCCATAACTAAATATCTCCCCTCTCTGATTCATTGAAAAAAGAACCCATCTGTTTGATCTGAGGACCATGATTTCACGAACGTTTTACCTCAAAGCCAAATGTCGACATGTTATCTATTTTTTGTCATGGCCGAGTGGAATTTGAACTAATTGTAATTAAATTTGAACAAGTTCATTTTCCACTCTTCCTATTGAATAATGAACGAGTTGATTTTCTCTCCGTATGCTAAATGCGGTTTTCTCTTTCGTAAGATTTCCTCGTCCATTATTAATGTGAGGACCAATTACGAACCCTGCTTTCCAACTTATGTATAAGGAATGCCACAAAAGGGGAGTAGTGGTTTTTGAATAATTATGAATATTCGTATTGTCAACTTTTAAAAATAAAAGTTATAATTCTCGTTAACCTTTGATTTTTATAATGTTTTAAAAGCGGGTAAAAGCAAAAAGGGATTTCCATTGAAAAAGTTTAAACAAGTCCCCCGCCCTTTTCTATTCAGGCTTTTGGTTTCGAACTCGGTTTTATGAAGGGGGTGGTTTTTGGTAAAAGGAAGAGTAAACGTTGCTAATAGGGAGGAATCGTTAATTTTTCTGTTTTAGTTTAGGACCCCGGTTTTTGACCGGAGGAATTCTGTGATTAATCATAGGAAAATAAGATTAATCATTGGAATTTGGGAAATTAATTAAAATAAATTTAATAATTGGAATTTGGATTAAATAATGATTAATTGGAATTTGGGATTAATTAAGGAAAAGCTTGATCAATCATCAGGCATGATTTTTTAGCTTGAATATTAGCAAAAACTAAGAAAAAAAATTTAATACAAAAAATTTACAGTTTTTAAATTCTTAATCACAGGAAATCTGTGATTAATCACAGGAATTCTGTGATTAATCATAGGAAAATAATGATTAATCATTGGAATTTGGGATTAATTAAGGAAAAAGCTTGATCAATCATCAGAAGGCATTTTTTAGCTTGAATATTAGCAAAAACTAAGAAAAAAAAAATTTAATACAAAAATTTACAGTTTTCAATTCTTAATCACAGGAAATCTGTGATTATCACAGGAATTCTGTGATTAATCATAGGAAAATAATGATTAATCATTGGAATTTGGGATTAATTAAGGAAAATAATGGTTAATAATTGGAATTTGGGATTAATTAAGGAAAATAATGATTAATCATCGGAATTTGGGATTAATTAAGGAAAAAGCTTGATCAATCATCAGAAGGCATTTTTTAGCTTGAATATTAGCAAAAACTAAGAAAAAAAAATTTAATACAAAAAATTTACAGTTTTAAATTCTTAATCACAGGAAATCTGTGATTAATCACAGGAATCTGTGATTAATCATAGGAAAATATTGATTAATCATTGGAATTTGGGATTAATTAAGGAAAATAATTTAAGGAAATTAATTAAGCTTGATCAATCATCAGAAGGCATTTTTAGCTTGAATATTAGCAAAAACTAAGAAAAAAAATTTAATACAAAAAATTTACAGTTTTCAAATTCTTAATCACAGGAAATCTGTGATTAATCACAGGAATTCTGTGATTAATCATAGGAAAATAATGATTAATCATTGGAATTTGGGATTAATTAAGGAAAATAATGGTTAATAATTGGAATTTGGGATTAATTAAGGAAAATAATGATTAATTATTGGAATTTGGGATTAATTAAGGAAAAAGCTTGATCAATCATCAGAAGGCATTTTTTAGCTTGAATATTAGCAAAAACTAAGAAAAAAAATTTAATACAAAAAATTTACAGTTTTCAAATTCTTAATCACAGGAAATCTGTGATTAATCACAGGAATTCTGTGATTAATCATAGGAAAATAATGATTAATCATTGGAATTTGGGATTAATTAAGGAAAATAATGGTTAATAATTGGAATTTGGGATTAATTATGGAAAAAGCTTTATCAATGATTAGAAAAATTGTGTAATCACAGGAATCTGTGAATATTGTCACCTCTCATCACAATTTACTCTCAATAACTAAAAACTCAAAATCTATCAATCTCTAAAACTCCAAATTTTAATTTTACAACTCCAAAAATTTATAATATTGGCAAAACAAAATTTTTGAAAATTAAATGTACAATATGGATTATTAATACGAGGGGTGTCCAAAAATTAAAGACCTTTTGTATTTTGCCGCCGTACGGGCGAAGTATTCTGCCAGATGAAAACACTAGCTTGTAGCGGGAAGTTCCCCCTTCACATCGCACTTGGTCTCATCTCTCTATCTTATCCAGCGTTGCTACGGCAGCCGTTCGCGATGGACGTCTCGGTCCCGAGTCCCGCCGGTTGTGAGGTTCGCTCCGTCATGCGTTTCCTAAACGCGGAGAAACTTCGCCCGGTCGAAATTCATAGACGTTTGACGGCTATTTATAACATTCGTAACATTAGCGTAACAACAGCGCTCATTCATAACATTGCCATAAATAGCCGTCAAACGTCTATGAATTTCGACCGGGCGAAGTTTCTCCGCGTTTAGGAAACGCATGACGGAGCGAACCTCACAACCGGCGGGACTCGGCACCGAGACGTCCATCGCGAACGGCTGCCGTAGCAACGCTGGATAAGATAGAGAGATGAGACCAAGTGCGATGTGAAGGGGGAACTTCCCGCTACAAGCTAGTGTTTTCATCTGGCAGAATACTTCGCCCGTACGGCGGCAAAATACAAAAGGTCTTTAATTTTTGGACACCCCTCGTAGTTATGGGTTCTAATTCTCTGGGGGGCCCGGGATTTTTTATCTCGGAAAATGTAAATATCAATGGAAACCCGCGCCGTCCACGACACCATAAAATTAGGTAGTTGGACGTAAAGCCTAATGTCAATAAAAATGATCCTGAAAGGGATTGACATTGATATTTATTTATTTATTTTTTTTTTAAGAGTATGGTAGTTCAATTGAAGATTGCTTATTATTTTATGAATTATAAATTTAGGGATTAATGGAATAGTTTTATACTTTACGCTTTAATTAATTTTGACAAACCAAAATATGTATTTGAAATGTCAAATCTACAACACGGATTAAAAAGTAGAATTAGTCGAAAGTAGTGCCACCAGTAATCAAAATAGAAGGCTCTGTTGTTTTTCCATGCAAACATTCTCAATTTCTTGCTCACTGGTTTAGTGTACCTTCATTCCACTTCCCTTCAGTGACTAGTCAGTGAATTCCTAGCCGTCGTATCCTGTCTGTATCATCAACATCAACATCAACAAGTATTTATTTTGTGTGGTAAAATGTGTGACTCCGACTCCGAGTCCGACGGGGATCTGATTATCCCAGTTGATCCCGAAGATTCACGGGATTCACCTCAATCGTGTAAGGTAAGATTCTCAGTACAAACTGCACTTGATGGAACATTTTTCAAACGAATCGGTGAAACTTCAATTTCAACTGAAACCATGCAAGTTAAGTGCCAGAAATGTGGACCAGAGGTTCCAACAAAAACGAGCGAGATAAAGACGAGTGCTCGAAGTAATTCCAACTTATTCGGGCACTTGAGAAGACATCACTCTACAGAACTTGCCGATGAGTTCAAAACTTATCTTACCACTAAACGCGAGGATTTCGCAATCGCGAACCC
The DNA here is from genome assembly GCA_014119065.1 of Orius insidiosus. NCBI lineage: Eukaryota > Metazoa > Arthropoda > Insecta > Hemiptera > Anthocoridae > Orius > Orius insidiosus. The sequence continues at coordinate 30,999 of JACGAQ010001908.1, forward strand.
ATCGCGGATGAGTGAAACAAGGCTACAAAGAGACTTGCCACTTCAGTCACAATTTGACAATCTAATTGTCGATTTCGTCAGCAGAGCTATGGTTCCTCTCAAAATTGTAGACGATCCTTCTTTCAGGAAAATTTTTGACTTTCTTCGCATTCAAAGAAATGGCCTGAAAGTTATTAGTCGGCGCACTTTGGGTAGGAGAATCGAGGAAAGCTATTCTGCCCATGTTGCTGACATGAAGAAAACGTTGGGGGAAGTACCGTGGCTATGCACAACGGCCGATATATGGTCCGGTGGAAAAAAAAGTTTTATTGGCGTGACAGCCCATTGGATCACGGATGAATGTCAGCGAAAATCTTTAGCACTCGCTTGCAGAAGATTCAAAGGGAGTCATACTTACGACCGAATAGCTTCAATATTAAATGATATCCATGGATCTTACGGACTTCATGCTGACAGAATTGTTGCCACGGTCACAGACAATGGCAGCAACTTCGTCAAGGCATTTAAAGTTTTCGGCGTACGCCGAAGCAATATGTTTGTACCCGACGATGAGTTACCCGACGATCATAATGACAGTAATAGTGATCAAGAAGAGGATGATAACTGGGTGGCCGTAGGTGATCCTGAAGAGACGACCCAATTATTACCGTCGACTCACCTGAAATGTGCCGCGCATACCTTGGCACTCAGCGCAAGTTCCGATGTTCCAAAGGCTATTAAAAATCATCCAGATCTTCTAAACGTTCATAACTCTGTTATGGAGAAGTGCAATTCCATATGGCGGGCGTCAAGGAGGCCGAAATCGGCAGAGGTTCTGGAGGACATTGTCAAAAAAAAACTCAAAAGACCAGTCGAAACAAGATGGAATAGTTTGTATGACGCGTTAAGAGATATTGCGGATATCAAAATCCACGCAGATACATTGAAACAACGATTGAATATTCCATCATTTCTGACTAGTGAAGACTTCGAGTATTTGAATGAGTTCCTAACTTGCTCACGGCCTGTGGCTGAAGCTATTGACAAACTGCAAGGGGAAAACCAAGCTTACTATGGACTGCTCGTTCCCACTCTTCTCGCCATGCGAAAAAAATTACAGAAATTGGCGGGTGACCGTTTACAATTCTGTGGGCCAATTGCTCAATGCTTCCTCGAAAGTGTTGAAAAACGCTTTACCCAATTTCTGAAATTCAACACTCCAGAAGGGGAAGATGCCGCGATTGCGGCACTTTCATTACCGAAGTTTAAGAAGAAGTGGTTCCCCTGTGTCCCCACTCATATACAAACTCGATTGGTTGCCAAGTTCAAAAACCTCATACTCCACTATCTCACGGAAAGTGACGGCAGCCAACCGATGGAAACGGATGAGGGAGACGACGAGTTTTACGATTTTGGAGAAGATCCCGAGACTTCATGTTCCGCAGCAACTGTGGAGTCCAACTGCAGTCGTCGAGACCAAGTCGACTCCATAACGTCGCAGTATTTTACCGATACGCGTACCACCTGCGACATGCTGAAAGGGTACCCCAGCATCTTGCAAATATTTCGAAAATTTAACACCCCAGTACCATCAAGTGCACAGGTGGAGAGGTTGTTTTCATATGCCACGATGACCAACATGCCTCTAAATAACAGGTTAAGTGACGATACGTTCGAAAAAAGGGTGTTACTGAAAGCTAATAAGCATAACTTAAGTTGAATACAACACGAATTATTTGTAACTATAAAACTATCCGTGCTGCTACTATTCTAGTTGTGTTTCTTTTTATATACTTATTATACAGTTGTGTTATCCATTGGATATTGTATTTTTTATGTTTTATTTTCAAGGGATACCTTAAACTGAAATTAACGAAATCTCACTTTTTATAATTATTCTAAAAACTTCAGGTTAGCCCTTTTGTTTAGGCTGTTACATATATATTATCTTTAGAATTTTCTGTGTAATATTGAAGTCTGATTTGTCTGATAGAAGGTTTTTTTTTTCTTCCTCTATCTTCTTAGCCATTCTATCGAATTTGAAAACTGTAAATTTTTTGTATTAAATTTTTTTTTCTTAGTTTTTGCTAATATTCAAGCTAAAAAATGCCTTCTGATGATTGATCAAGCTTTTTCCTTAATTAATCCCAAATTCCAATAATTAATCATTATTTTCCTTAATTAATCCCAAATTCCAATTATTAACCATTATTTTCCTTAATTAATCCCAAATTCCAATGATTAATCATTGAATTCCTGTGATTAATCACAGATTTCCTGTGATTAAGAATTTGAAAACTGTAAATTTTTTGTATTAAATTTTTTTTTTCTTAGTTTTTGCTAATATTCAAGCTAAAAAATGCCTTCTGATGATTGATCAAGCTTTTTCCTTAATTAATCCCAAATTCCAATGATTAATCATTATTTTCCTATGATTAATCACAGAATTCCTGTGATTAATCACAGATTTCCTGTGATTAAGAATTTAAAAACTGTAAATTTTTTGTATTAAATTTTTTTTCTTAGTTTTTGCTAATATTCAAGCTAAAAAATGCCTTCTGATGATTGATCAAGCTTTTTCCTTAATTAATCCCAAATTCCAATAATTAATCATTATTTTCCTTAATTAATCCCAAATTCCAATTATTAACCATTATTTTCCTTAATTAATCCCAAATTCCAATGAGTAATCATTATTTTCCTATGATTAATCACAGAATTCCTGTGATTAATCACAGATTTCCTGTGATTAAGAATTTAAAAACTGTAAATTTTTTGTATTAAATTTTTTTTTCTTAGTTTTTGCTAATATTCAAGCTAAAAAATGCCTTCTGATGATTGATCAAGCTTTTTCCTTAATTAATCCCAAATTCCAATGATTAATCATTATTTTCCTATGATTAATCACAGAATTCCTGTGATTAATCACAGATTTCCTGTGATTAAGAATTTAAAAACTGTAAATTTTTTGTATTAAATTTTTTTTTCTTAGTTTTTGCTAATATTCAAGCTAAAAAATGCCTTCTGATGATTGATCAAGCTTTTTCCTTAATTAATCCCAAATTCCAATAATTAATCATTATTTTCCTTAATTAATCCCAAATTCCAATTATTAACCATTATTTTCCTTAATTAATCCCAAATTCCAATGAGTAATCATTATTTTCCTATGATTAATCACAGAATTCCTGTGATTAATCACAGATTTCCTGTGATTAAGAATTTAAAAACTGTAAATTTTTTGTATTAAATTTTTTTTTCTTAGTTTTTGCTAATATTCAAGCTAAAAAATGCCTTCTGATGATTGATCAAGCTTTTTCCTTAATTAATCCCAAATTCCAATAATTAATCATTATTTTCCTTAATTAATCCCAAATTCCAATTATTAACCATTATTTTCCTTAATTAATCCCAAATTCCAATGATTAATCATTATTTTCCTATGATTAATCACAGAATTCCTGTGATTAATCACAGATTTCCTGTGATTAAGAATTTAAAAACTGTAAATTTTTTTTCTTAGTTTTTGCTAATATTCAAGCTAAAAAATGCCTTCTGATGATTGATCAAGCTTTTTCCTTAATTAATCCCTAATTCCGATAATTAATCATTATTTTCCTTAATTAATCCCAAATTCCAATTATTAACCATTATTTTCCTTAATTAATCCCAAATTCCAATGAGTAATCATTATTTTCCTATGATTAATCACAGAATTCCTGTGATTAATCACAGATTTCCTGTGATTAAGAATTTAAAAACTGTAAATTTTTTGTATTAAATTTTTTTTTCTTAGTTTTTGCTAATATTCAAGCTAAAAAATGCCTTCTGATGATTGATCAAGCTTTTTCCTTAATTAATCCCAAATTCCAATAATTAATCATTATTTTCCTTAATTAATCCCAAATTCCAATTATTAACCATTATTTTCCTTAATTAATCCCAAATTCCAATGATTAATCATTATTTTCCTATGATTAATCACAGAATTCCTGTGATTAATCACAGATTTCCTGTGATTAAGAATTTAAAAACTGTAAATTTTTTGTATTAAATTTTTTTTCTTAGTTTTTGCTAATATTCAAGCTAAAAAATGCCTTCTGATGATTGATCAAGCTTTTTCCTTAATTAATCCCAAATTCCAATGATTAATCATTATTTTCCTATGATTAATCACAGAATTCCTGTGATTAATCACAGATTTCCTGTGATTAAGAATTTAAAAACTGTAAATTTTTTGTATTAAATTTTTTTTCTTAGTTTTTGCTAATATTCAAGCTAAAAAATGCCTTCTGATGATTGATCAAGCTTTTTCCTTAATTAATCCCAAATTCCAATAATTAATCATTATTTTCCTTAATTAATCCCAAATTCCAATTATTAACCATTATTTTCCTTAATTAATCCCAAATTCCAATGAGTAATCATTATTTTCCTATGATTAATCACAGAATTCCTGTGATTAATCACAGATTTCCTGTGATTAAGAATTTAAAAACTGTAAATTTTTTGTATTAAATTTTTTTTTCTTAGTTTTTGCTAATATTCAAGCTAAAAAATGCCTTCTGATGATTGATCAAGCTTTTTCCTTAATTAATCCCAAATTCCAATAATTAATCATTATTTTCCTTAATTAATCCCAAATTCCAATTATTAACCATTATTTTCCTTAATTAATCCCAAATTCCAATGATTAATCATTATTTTCCTATGATTAATCACAGAATTCCTGTGATTAATCACAGATTTCCTGTGATTAAGAATTTAAAAACTGTAAATTTTTTGTATTAAATTTTTTTTTCTTAGTTTTTGCTAATATTCAAGCTAAAAAATGCCTTCTGATGATTGATCAAGCTTTTTCCTTAATTAATCCCAAATTCCAATGATTAATCATTATTTTCCTATGATTAATCACAGAATTCCTGTGATTAATCACAGATTTCCTGTGATTAAGAATTTAAAAACTGTAAATTTTTTGTATTAAATTTTTTTTTCTTAGTTTTTGCTAATATTCAAGCTAAAAAATGCCTTCTGATGATTGATCAAGCTTTTTCCTTAATTAATCCCAAATTCCAATAATTAATCATTATTTTCCTTAATTAATCCCAAATTCCAATTATTAACCATTATTTTCCTTAATTAATCCCAAATTCCAATGAGTAATCATTATTTTCCTATGATTAATCACAGAATTCCTGTGATTAATCACAGATTTCCTGTGATTAAGAATTTAAAAACTGTAAATTTTTTGTATTAAATTTTTTTTCTTAGTTTTTGCTAATATTCAAGCTAAAAAATGCCTTCTGATGATTGATCAAGCTTTTCCTTAATTAATCCCAAATTCCAATAATTAATCATTATTTTCCTTAATTAATCCCAAATTCCAATTATTAACCATTATTTTCCTTAATTAATCCCAAATTCCAATGATTAATCATTATTTTCCTATGATTAATCACAGAATTCCTGTGATTAATCACAGATTTCCTGTGATTAAGAGTTTAATCACAGACTTCCTGTGATTAATCACAGATTTCCTGTGATTAATAGTTTAATCACAGATTTCCTGTGATTAAGATTTTATTCTTAATCATACCTGTGATTAAGATTTTATTCTTAATCATCCCTGTGATTAAGATTTTAATCTTATTCTTAATCACAGAAAAATATTCCTATGATTAAAAATCTTAATCATATTCATGATTAAGATTTTGCCCATCTCTGGTTTTAGGCCGATTAGGGTAGTAAAGAAGGGCGTGAAACAAATCGACGAAAACACGAAAGGTGAAATTTGTCAAACTTGTATTCTGGGGTGAGAGGAAATCGTGTCTAAAGAAAACCGAAGCTAATGCTCACGGAACGGTTTTTTCTTTCTATTTTTATATATTTTGCTCGTGCACATGTGCGAGGATGCTACGTCAATTCTAACATGTTTACCTGACTGACAATATCTGGCTCGCCCATTTTTTATCGTGGAGGGGAAAAAAAGAGTTTAAAGACCTTTTTTTTCTACATAATAGTCTTCGGTAATAAAAAAGCGACTGACGCTACCAGTCGCCGTTTTCTATCGACGGATTCCATCTTTTTCTTCGGATATCGAACAAACGAGCGTGACCTTCCTCAATCTAACTTCGCTCGCCTATTTTAAAGAGGGAACTTTGAATTTTGGGCATTTTAAGGGCAAATCCTATAAATTTTTATTTTGGCAATACGTAGGGGAAAAAAACCTTCAAAAATTCGTACAAAAAAATTAACTTGACTAGTCAATTAGCAACGTAGGAAATTAAAATATGTCTGGAGCAGCCCCCAACGGTAACTTCCTAAAAGAAGCGAAATATTATGTATACGGGGTGTCCGGAAACATATGGCATACGTCTGGGAGAGCGTTAAAAAGTGGTTTTATGAAAAAAAAAGTTAAAGTAAACCCCCTTAATTTAAATCAAAGAATTTGATTTTGTAATTTAAAATGCGTTTGGATATACAGGGTGCCCCCAACAGAACCTAACTTCGTTATTTCAAATGAGAACCCCATTTCAGATTCGTAGTCTACGCAAAATTTCAAGTTGATTTGACTATTCATAAGACCATTTTCGACAACTTTAAAAAATGTCTAATTTTAGCGTTTTTTGCGCTAAAATCCGTTATAATCGACCTAAGAGACTAATTTTTTTTTTTTAAATTCCACTTATTTTTGTCCAAAGATTTCAATTATCACGAATTATAACATCTTCGCATTCTCCATCACGAGATGTCTTAGCTAATGGCATTTTTTCAAGTTATAAGCCAAATTTTTGACTTCAAAAATGAAAATTAGCGGTTTTTGAAAGGAATTTTTCTTTTAGACCAGAAATTTTGAAAGAGTTGCAGCGTCTTTTGTAGTTGTGCATCAAAAAGAAAAACTCCATTAAAAAATTGCTAATTTTCATTTCTGAAGAAAGAAATTTGGCTTCTAGCTTGAAAAAAGGCCGTTAGCAACGACATCTCGTGATGAAGAATGCGAAGATGTTTGAATTCGTGATAATTTAAATCTTTGAACAAAAATAAGTGGACTTAAAAAAAAATAGTCTCTTAGGTCGATTTTAACGTATTTTAGCGCAAAAAACGCTAAAATTGACATTTTTTAAAGTTGTCAAAAATGGTCATATGAATAGTCGAATCAACTTGAAATTTTGTGTAGATTACGAATCTGAAATAAAAAATAGGGATTCTCATTTGAAATAACGAAGTTAGGTTCTGTTGGGGGACACCCTGTATATCCAAACGCATTTGAAACTACACCATCAAATTCTTTGATTCATATTAAGGGGGGTTTACATTTAACTTTTTTTTTATAAAACCACTTTTTAACGCTCTCCCAGACGTGTTTCCGGGCACCAAGTATATATTCCGAGGTGGAAAAAATTAATGTCTATGCCACATTGAGCCACATAGAACGGGCAAGGTCACCCCAAATTTCTGCCAAATAAAATATGTAGTAACCTACCTATAATTTTCAAAGACTTTTTTTTTTTCCCTCAAAAAAGGAGTATTTGGTGAAGATCAGACCAATAGTGCGCTGCCTCAGCGCATTTAACACAACAGCTCGCCATTTTGTAAAATTTGTAAATACCTCAAAATTATATAAAAAATCTGGAGAAAATTACTTTACAAACATAACCTATCCAGTAAAAAAAAAGTGTATGTACATTAATTCTCCAAATAACCATTAATTTGTATAAACATGAGAAAGTTATTCTTCTTATTCTTGCCTTAATTCTTCTTTAGGTTGATGCTAGTAGACAAACATTCTTCTTTGATGTTTTATGGGGTCCATAAACATCAGATGGGTCAGATGGGTCATCTGACGCAAAACAAGGAGCATTCTTTGAATATCGAAGGATGTTACAAAAATTACGACGAATGGATTTTAGATCACAATATCTCTTTAACAAATTGCTCAAGTATCCAAGTCATTCGCTCTAAAGGAAATAGCACAATGAATAATTTGGTACTTAGTGGTTAACTTGTTAGGACCAGTGGTTTTCAAGCAGTATGTAGAAATCAAACTTAGAATATTTTGCAATAAACCTCATAGTTTTCAGGATATTTGACAGATGGCTCCTTTGGAGTAGCCTTACCATAGAAAATTTGCAATAGAACATTTCGTCGTTCAAGATGCAACATGTGCTAACTCACATTTTGGGCAAAATAAGATTTTTATTGAATATGAAGCCAAATTTATCGCAGCGTCAATTCAATCAAACTTAGTTATGTAAAAAAAAATCATCAGAAAGCAGTTCAACCGCCAAAAATCTACAATCTACAATTTAGTTTTTTGTCTCCCAGCAAAGTAGCCAAACCACAGCACATTTGCATCTTCAACGACAATTTTGGTGTTGCCAAAAAATTTTTTTTCATAAAATTGAAATTTCGGCTCTATTGCCTAATTATTGAACTATTTCATTTTTTACGCTTAAGAGATATTTGAGTAGCTCAGTTGGAGCAGAAAACCCCATTTTCATTAAAATGTCCCAAAAACACTCATTTTTTGACGCTCAGACTTAATAAATGAGTAAATTTTTAAAAAGTATGAATATTTTATTTAAAATGTGCAAAAATAAATACAATGTGATGTTTTATACCAACATCGTCTAAAAAATGAGATACAAAGATACCCTTGAATACCTTTTTAATAAAGAAAACAATACAAAATAACAATGTCACAAAAATAAGTAAAAACTATCACAGATATTGATGAGACTAAATCTTGCCCTCGCTTCGACTTACGCTTTTTGATCGGCGCAAACTTAGGAGGTGGCATCTTCTTATTTTCAACCTAAAAAATTAATGTATATTAACTATTAAAATGAAGTAAAATATTCAACATGCTGAAGAGTAAAGGTGAGGTGAAAAAAATAAATAAAAAAATTCAAAACTACCAAACTACAAAAGTGACTACATTTTTAAGAAAAATAAACCATCTCAAACGACATACCAACTACCAAAAAGAAGATTCTTCCCTGCAAGTCTGAAATGTGTACCCATATACCAAAAGTTTAAAAATTTTATTTTTAAAAAAGTAAGAACTTAAAAATTTACCTGTGGAAGATTGTCAGCCGATCCCCAGTTTTATGAATTTTCTCCGCATTGCCGACGCCCAGAAAGTTACTGAATGCTTCCGTCGTCCTTTTCACTCGCACATTCAGCGACCCAATCCTCAAAAACCCAAGATCTTTTTCCGCCTGTTTTTTCCTCGCCTTTATCTCTGAAAAAATCAAAATTTTTAAGTAAATGCACTATAAATAATAAATTATAATAAGTAAATTAAAAATAAGTACCTGAAATTTCATGCAGTGAGTGGGTAATAAAAAAGATATAAAATAAATGATAATACTATTTCATTTATATAATTATTTTTTCATGCTTATAAAATTATAATTCAAACAAAAAGTTAATAAGCAAGAGCGATCTAGTGGTAAAGCAAGGTATTACAATAAAGATGATTATAGATTCTCCCATGCAAGCTATACATGCAATAAAATACTAAAGATGAGTGAAAAAGAGTTTGTTAGGAAGGAATGGCTTCGTTTTTTCCGTCGAGGTTGACGGGTGCGAGGTGATGTCCAAGTGTTGCAAGATTCCGACCGTTTTCTACTTGAGTACTCACTTCTGAAGGTGTCTGCGGAGACGGTTGTCCCTTTATTGGTAAGATACTGACGAGCTTTTTTACCGCTGTAATCCCTCAGATTTGCATCAGCCCCTGAAATAGAAGGATTAGTTATGTACAAGAGATGTGCAACCAGGATATATGAATAAAACTGTAACTTGAGTCACAGTTTATTTTTTTTTTAGTCCAATTCTAAAGAGCTTGTAGGCCTTGGAGGATACTCCGGCATTTTTGCTAATTTTGAAAAAAATTCGAGTGTATACGTGTCGACACCATAATGCATTTGAACATAATACATCTCAGTATAAAGAAGAGAAACACTTGTCAATATAAAATTTGTCGTTTCAACATAACATAGTTGAACATAAAGGAAACTTTTAAAAAACTTGTCGTTTTGCCATAAAACTGTTTCTGTCGTTTGGGCATAATACATCTCAGCATAAAGAAGAGATTTAACACTTGTCGTTTCAACATAAAATTTGTCGTTTCAACATAACACAGTTGAACATAAGGGAAACTTTTCGTTTCGCCATAAAACTGTTTCTGTCGTTTGGGCATAATACATCTCAGCATAAAGAAGAGATTGTCATTTCGACATAAAATTTGTCGTTTCAACATAACACAGTTGAACGTAAAAGAAACTTTTAAAGAACTTGTTGTTTGGCCATAAAGCTATTTCTGTTGTTTGAGCGAAATACAATCTCAGCGTAAAGAAGAGATTTAACACTTGTCGTTTCGACATAAAATTTGGCGTCTCAACATAATACAGTTGAACATAAGGGAAACTTTTCGTTTCGCCATAAAACTGTTTCTGTCGTTTGGGCATAATACATCTCAGCATAAAGAAGAGATTTAACACTTGTCGTTTCAACATAACGCAGTTGAACATAAGGAAACTTTTATTAATAAATAACTTGTCGTTTCGCCATAAAACTGTTTCTGTCGTTTGGGTATAATCAGCATAAAGAAGAGATTTAACACTTGTCATTTCGACAAAAAAATTTGTCGTTTCAACATAACACAGTTGAACATAAAGGAAACTTTTAAAGAACTTGTCGTTTTCGCCATAAAAGAGTTTCTGTCGTTTGGGCATAATACATCTCAGCATAAAGAAGAGGTTTAACACTTGTCATTTCGACATACAATTTGTCGTTTCAACATAACAAAGTTGAACATAAAGGAAACTTTTAAAGAACTTATTGTTTCGCCATAAAATGTTTCTGTCGTTTGGGCATACTACATCTCAGCATAAAGAAGATGTTTAACATATGTAGTTTCGACATAAAATTTGTCGTTTCAACATAAAACAGTTGAACATAATGGAAACTTTTAAAGAACTTGTCGTTTCGCCATAAACCTGTTTCTGTCGTTTGGGCATAATACATCTCAGCATAAAGAAGAGATTTAACACTTGTCGTTTCGACATAAAATTTGGCGTTTCAATATAACACAGTTGAAAATAAAGGAAACTTTTGAAGAACTTGTCGTTTCGCCATAAAACGGGTTCTGTCGTTTGGGCATAATACATCTCAGCATAAAGAAGAGATTTAACACTTGTCGTTTCGACATAACACAGTTGAAAATAAAGGAAACTTTTGAAAAACTGGTCGTTTCGCCATAAAACGGTTTCTGTCGTTTGGGCATAATACATCTCAGCATAAAAAAGAGATTTAACACATGTCGTTTCGACATAAAAATTGGCGTTTCAACATAACACAGTTGAACATAAAGGAAAATATTAAAGAACTTGTTGTTTCGCCATAAAATGTTTCTGTCGTTTGGGCATAATACATCTCAGCATAAAGAAGAGATTTAACACTTGTCGTTTCGACATAAAATTTGGCGTTTCAATATAACACAGTTGAAAATAAAGGAAACTTTTGAAGAACTTGTCGTTTCGCCATAAAACGGGTTCTGTCGTTTGGGCATAATACATCTCAGCATAAAGAAGAGATTTAACACTTGTCGTTTCGACATAACACAGTTGAAAATAAAGGAAACTTTTGAAAAACTGGTCGTTTCGCCATAAAACGGTTTCTGTCGTTTGGGCATAATACATCTCAGCATAAAAAGAGATTTAACACATGTCGTTTCGACATAAAAATTGGCGTTTCAACATAACACAGTTGAACATAAAGGAAAATATTAAAGAACTTGTCATTTCGCCATAAAACTGTTTCTGTCGCTTAGGCATATACATAATACATCTCGCCATAAACTAGGGACAGCGAAAGAGCAAGCCTATTTTCGCCGTTTAAAACGCAATTATGGCGAAACGACAAAAATCTTAAAACTTGACAGTTCACCAATTCGCACATCCTCGCGAGAGGAAAAAAATCAACCCATTTGAGTCATAAAACGAGCACATCCTCGCTAGAGAACAAAATTAACCCCCTCTTGTGTTATTAAACGAGCTGATCTCATTGGCTGCCTGCTTGCTTTTCCCAGTTTATGGTGTGATGCTAAGTTCAAGGATTTGTCATTTCGGCATAATCGCGTTATAAACGGCGAAAATAGGCTTGCTCTTTCGCTATCCCTAGTTTATGGTGAGATGTATTATGCCCAAACGACAGAAACAGTTTTATGGCGAAACACCAAGTTTAAAGAGAGGCTTTTGTAAGAAGCGTTATGGTGACTTGCACTTTTTTTATGTCGCCTTGCATTTTCTGAAAAAACGTTTATGCTGAATTTATGTTGAAATGCATTATGCTCAAAATTTTTGAACTTTTGAGAGGTTCAATTGAATTATGCCGAAACACATTATGGTGAACTACAGATTTTGTTATGTCGAAATGCAGATTTTTTTAATGCTCAACTGCTTTAGGGTGAAATGCGTTATGTTGAACGGTGTTCTCCCATAAGATCATGGATTAGAAAAAATGTCTTTCTGTTCGATTTCTATAGTTTGACGACCAAGAAGCACCAGTAACGCCAAACCTGAGTTTTTACCTACCATAAACTTCGACGAGTAGATTATAAACGTCATCATGACCATATTGCATAGCGATATGTAGCGCAGTAAATCCCTGGAAAAAAAAGAAAAATTATTTTCTGACAGAGGAAAATGAGGTAAATCCTAATTTTAGTTCTCTATATTTATTTTAAGGACATTGAAAAGAACAATTTGAAAAAGCAACCCTCAAACTAGAGTCGAAATCGAACTTTTTTTTTTCTTTCTTTTATTTTCTCCCTCACCATTTTATAAAAGGACTTTCGGCAATATCCGTGCGCAAAGTAAGTCCCTCGTTGTATTTGTTCAATTTCCGAGGAAAAGGGAAGAAGATAAAACGGGGTCTTCTAGGAGGGAAGGAAATAACGTGGAAGTGATAAAGAAAGAGAGAGAGAGAGAGGAAAAAAAGTATTGGAAAGAAGATAATATTGGAGTTCACAGATGTCCTCGCGTGTAAATCAGTGTAACACTCCTGCTAACACACTTCATATTTCAAACAAAAAAAAATTCTTTTCAAATATAGAACGTTGGTATTTGAATAATTTCGAGGTTGCCCGCAACAGCTGTACGATAAAACCTGGAAGCCTAAGTACTTTTGTCCTTTTCCCTCACTTAATCTTAACGTCAGGGGTATTTTTTAATCTAAAGGCAATTTGTCTTCGTGCTATTTAAGGGCTGGTTTTAAAAGATTTTACGGAAGTTAAAGTTGTTTGAATTTTAACAAATGGGCAGTATTTTTGAGGCGATTTATCGGAAAATGAGGTGACGAAGCACAGGGGGTGTGCTCGGAGGCGGAGGAGTCATCGTTTTTTTAAGGCGACGCCCCCCTTTAAAAAAACCCTCATTCGCACTTTTGGGTCCGAAATTTTCTTCGGCTCTTTCTGAAGACACGTGTCAGAGAGGACAAAGTGCACGTTTTGTATTAAGGATTCATTAGGTTCGTTGTTTGAATGTTTGGATGGAAGGGGATCGGGTTCGATTGTCATTACACGTGCCGCGTTTTCGGGGGAACGGTCGCGGTAATTTTGACACGTGGCGACTTCGTCACCTCACCAATAAGTCATATGGGGTGTAAATAATCCCAGAGGCTACATTCCAATTAGGTTCAGACCTTTCAATTCATGTGAAAAAGTAGAAAAAACGCTTGTTCTATCTGAGGGAGGGTTTTAAGGTCAAAAGCAGTTTTTAGCTTCAAGAATTGGGTGCCTACATCTCGTCCTAAAGTATCTCGTCCTAAAAATAATAGAAAAAGAAAAAATATAAACTGTATTCTCGTCCGAAAGTAATCTCGTCTTAACAGGCTACGCACCTTTTTAGGACGAGATGACAGTAGGAACAGAAGACATTCGGACAAGTAGATTTCTATACAATTTTTTTAAATATTATACTTTAATAAAATAGAATTCATCTCGTACGAAAGTATTCTCGTCCTACTGTCATCTCGTCCTAAAAAGGTGCGTAGCCTGTTAGGACGAGATTACTTTATTGTAATAAACTATTAATTATTAACTCGAAATTTTTAGGGGCCATTTTTGGTTTTTGGTTTTCTTGAAATTCCTGAAATTCTTGGGGGGCACACATCTCCTAAAGTATTCTCGTCCTAAAATAATAGAAAAAGAAAAAATATAAACTGTATTCTCGTCCGAAAGTAATCTCGTCCTAACAGGCTTCGCACCTTTTTAGGACGAGTTGACAGTAGGACGAGGAGACATTCGGACAAGTGGATTTCAATTTTTATACGATTTTTTAAATATTATACTTTAATAAAAAAAAATCATCTCGTCCGAAAGTATTCTCGTCCTACTGTCATCTCGTCCTAAAAAATATCACACAAATAAAATATTAGTTAAAAATTAAATGAAAAGTACTCTCATCCGAAAGTATTCTCGTCCTAAAACTAACGCACAAAAACTGTTCATTGCTGCGTCGTAGGAATGCGGCAACGTTCCACCCCAGCAAGTTTTAAACTCCTTTTTGGGGGTACAGAGCTCATCATCCGTCCCAGGGCCGCCTACAGGGTGAGCAAGTTCTCGCGAGAGGAAAAAAATTAACCCCCTAGTGTCACAAAACGAGCTGATCCTCGCAAAAATAAACAAACAAACCGACCATGACTTGCTGGGGTGGAACGCTGCCGCATTTCTCCGACGCAGCAATTTTTGTGCGTTAGTTTTAGGACGAGAAGACAGTAGGATGAAAATACTTTCGGATGAGAATACATTTCATTTAATTCTAAGTGATGCTTTATTATACATTTATACACATAATTATAGGACGAGAATACTCTCTGATGGGAATACTTTTCAATTAATTTAACTAATATTTTATTTGAGAGATATTTTTTAGGACGAGATGACAGTAGGACGAGAATACTTTACTTTAGGACGAGAGGATTTTTATTTTTAAAGTATGTATATTTTAGTTAATAAAAGTTACAGAGGGAGAAGAATGAAAAAACGGATATTCCACGACCGGTTTCGGCGTAATACGCCTCATCAGGTGAACTATTTCCTTATTTTTCATTCTCCTACACTTTTTTCTTGACTTCAATTAGCCGGTATTATGGACGCTGCGGGAAGGTGGACAAACAATGCGTTTATACGGCATCCCCCCCGGATAAGTATAATATCTATAAATTGAAATCCACTTGTCCGAATGTCTTCTCGTCCTACTGTCATCTCGTCCTAAAAAGGTGCGTAGACTGTTAGGACGATCACTTTCGGACGAGAAGACAGTTTATATTTTATCTTATCTATTATTTTTAGGACGAGAATACTTTAGGATGAGAATACTTTAGGACGAGAATACTCTAGGATGAGAATACTTTAGGACGAGAATACTTTAGGACGAGAATACTTTAGGACGAGAATACTTTAGGATGAGAATACTTTAGGACGAGAATACTTTAGGATGAGAATACTTTAGGACGAGATGTGTGCCCCCCAAGAATTTCAGGAATTTCAAGAAAACTTAAAACCTAAAAAAATACGAGTTGATAATTAAAGTTTAAAGTTAAAAAACTTGAATTATGTCAAAAAGTTAAAAGCGTATCACCCTTTTTAAACTCACCCCTTTTTGATTTAATACAAACCTACAGATGTTGAGGAGGGGTAACATTTTAAAAACGAAAATATACAGGGGAGAGCGGGAAAGAAGGCGAGATTGAGTCACATGTGCTTCTATTGTCTCCCTATTCGACTTTATCGAGTTTAACATCTGGAGCATTTTTAAAAAAAATAAAATCGGTGATTTTTTACGTGAAATTTTTTTTGTTATTTATATCGAAAAGTATTTTCTGTCCGACTTAATAATGATTAACTCTTAACAGATTTTTAAACGCCCCCCCGCCACCATCTCCTTCTTTTACCCAACGCATTTATATAAGAGACGAGTATCTTCTTGACAGTTGAGAAGACGTTAGGATTAATGGAAGAAAGATTTTTGTATATTTAGAAAAGAAAAAAAAAATTGAGAGGAGGGGGAAAAATAGAAAAAAATAAACCGACGAGTAATTAGGACCGGACTCAAAAAATTCTCTTCCAACGAAATCCGATAGAAATAAAAATTTTTACAAAACAACACGGGTTTACTAATATTTTGACACATGTTAAATGGTCTGGAATGCGCTGCCGCCAAGTCGGAAATAGTTTTTGAGTTATTTAGGAGGATGAAAGATGACCCAGAATATGGAATCTTCCACTCTAAAAAACTTTTCTTCACAAGAGGAAAAGTACTAGTCTGGAGCTGGCCACGACGGGAACTTCCTTAAAGAGAAGTAACAATATAGGGGGGAGGGGGAAGTATAAGGGAAGGGAAGTATAACGGAGGGGGAAGTATAAGGGAGGGGAAGTAAAAGGGGGAGAAGTAACGGAGAGGGAAGTACAGGAGGTAAGTATAACGGAGGGGGAGTATAAAGGAGGTATAAGTATAACGGAGGGATAGTATAAAGGAGATAAGTAACGGAGGGGGAAGGACAAAGGAAAGTATGAAGGAGGGGAAGTATAAGGGAGGGGAAGTATAAGGAAAGGGGAAGTATAACGGAGGGGGAAGTATAAGGGAGGGGAAGTATAACGGAGGGGAAAGTATAACAGCGGGGAAGTAGAAGGGAGGGAGTATAACGGAGGGGGAAGAAGTATAAGGAAAGGGGAAGTATAAGGGAGGGGAGTATAACGGAGGGGAAGTGTAACCTAGGGGGAAGAATAACAGAGGGGGAAGTATAACGGAGGGGAAAGTATAACAGAGGGGGAAATATAATGGAGGGGAAGTATAAGGGAGGGGAAGTGTAACCTAGGGTAAGAATAACAGAGGGGGAAGTATAAAGGGAGGGGAAGTATAACGGAGAGGGAAGTATAAGGGGGGGAGTATAAAGGAGGGGAAGTATAACGGAGAGCTAAAATAATATTTTATATGATTAAATTAAATTACAAATATTATCATTTTTACACCAAAAATTTTAAAAAAATATAAGGAGTAATACGCGAAAATTTGGTGAAAATCGCACCGACCGGCCGTGCGAATTTTTTTAAACAAACAAACATACTTCCCAATTTTTCGAAATTCAAAATTCGCCTTCTTTAGTTTCTTGTTCACCGACTAAAGAAAATTTGGTGAAAATCGGTTGAAAACTGTGGACGTAAAGTGTTCCGGAAAAAATGCTACGGCCGGCCGGCACCACAGACAAAGTTTGACCCTCCGGGGTCTGGAAGACCCTTCCCCAAAAACCTGACGTGGAGGGTTAAAGAAGTTAATATTCTGTTAAGTTATTTAGCTTAAGTTTGTATCTAGTAAGAAACAAAAAAAAAACTTACCCCATTCTGTATTTCAGGCGAACATGAAACAAAAAATAAATAAAATTAGTACAATTTTAATTTCATAATTTTCTAGAGTTTTTCCGAAAACGAAAACCCGCCAAAACGGATGGTTTTCGGGATACTAAGCAAAACGAAACTCATGTAGGAGAATAAAGGGTAAACTATAAATTAAAAGAAAAAAACACTACAGTTTTTTTTATGGGAAGATATTATAACATCCCTTCCGAAAAATATGGTAAAAAGAGCCCGGGTACATATTATGATAATAGGAGCCTTCTTCTAAGGGAGGTGCGGTTTTGCATGTATAATTATCTCTGAATAATGTCCCCGATCTGAAAAAGATAAGGAAAAGGGAATTTTTAGTTTACAGTCTTGTTACACAAGATAGGGAAGTCTTTTTTTCTAATGGCCGACTAATTTACGTTTATAATTTAGTGTGTAACGACGTATTAGATAATTAGAAATACAGGGGAATCAATTAGCATATTTGAGTAGCGCAAATATTTAGTTATAATAACGGTGCCATCTGTGGAATTGAAATTACGTGAGGGGCTCCCGTCCAATTCGTTCTTGTCGGACAAAATATTGAAATGAGATGATGTTCCTTTCGGAATGGTATGCCGGTGCCCACATTCAGAGTGGACTTTCAGGCATTTCATTCATCAATCATTTGACCCTTGAGGACATTTTTTCGGGCTCCAAAATGAAATATTTGATTACCGTTCTTTGGTTGACGTTCGCGGCGTGTTTACCCGCGATGAGCTTGATGACGTCCTGGTTTCCATGTTTGGCACCCCAATGAAGAGCAGTCTGTAAACATAAAAACGAAAGTTTTTCATAAAATAGAGAATTTAGAAGTTCCCTCCTCGTCTTGTCACATGCTGACAAATGTAAAACTTCCCCTTCGCCTAAAAGCTGAAGACCATAAATCTGTGAGGCCCCTCCGTTGATTAACAGCTTCTCTCCCTTTAAGAAGACGAAGAGATACTTAATACACTTATAGTTTTTTTCTTTGTAACTTAATGAAGGCAACATAAGGAAATAAGTTTTACATCAAGTTTCTAACATTCGTTCTAAACAGAAATTCTGTAACCGCACCAAAAAAAAAAAAAGGGGGGGGGGGGGTGGTCGACGTGTTGACATAATGCGGTTCGCCATAATGCATTGACCATAAAAGCAAAA